>JAQFYC010000236.1:0-69526 GCA_034694165.1 Tomocerus mixtus
AAGGATATTTGTCGTAATTATGCAGCAATACACTCACTCGGGCGGGCTGTATACAGTGGCTTGGCAGTTTTTTAGATGTATATAAATATATTATAATGTGATGGCAGTATGGTAGATACTAGATACTCTATAAATGTCTACGTTAATAGTAATGATCTAACTGCATTTCAAGATATTATGCTAGGATGCTCATACTTTACAGCATGCACAGAAGGGAAAACACTCATGGCAAATTCTTTTCGATTGCTTTCCATTTTGTGCACTTTGTATGTAAAACTCACTTTATCAGCAGCGCACGGTACATTACACACTCGGTGCATAAATAAATACTAGTTTAAATAGAGCTTTATAGCTGCACAGTGTGTATGGGAGTGAAACAGACTTATTAATGTGTGCCACAAAATGCAATGCAAATGCAACACTAGTATTTCCATCTAAAATTCTGTTCTATTTACAAACTGGTTGTTTAATGCTATAAATTTCGGAGCTGTATTAAAAGATACAACTTTGAGATTGCTATCTACTACTAATAAAATAAATTCTACTTTTACAGTACTTTGCCGTTTTTGATGCACTTGTTCAATGTTGTGGAGCAATGAGAAACTATACGAGTCACACAATATTGTAATCTACATTTAAGTAAAAGGGCATTACACTTTTAATATCATTGCTGCTAACTTATTTGTATTTTTCAAAAACTCTGATGAAATGTCCTTAGATATTTCCTCTACATAGTATGTACATAAATAATAGGCTTTTTGATAATTTGGTAAAGAAAGTTTGAGGCAATGTTTACTTATAACCATGACACATTAAAAGATTTACCTGGATATCAGAAGATGCAGACTGTGTGATCCATTTCGAAATCGACCACCCAATGACAATAATCAAAGGAACTCCTAAACAGAAAGCAAAATTAATTAAAATTGTGACCTCATTTCTGTAAGAAAAGCAATTTAGCTTTGATGGTAGTAAGCCGTTATTATATTTATATCGCTCGTCGATACATTATAAGAAGAGCAAGGTCGGATGTCCGTGTGCCCGTTCACGCAATAACTTTTGAATGTGTCAACTTTTTTGAATTCAACACACAGACAGAAAGCATGTTCGTTCCCATACTGTACCGTGCCGATACAGAATAAATACTCACCCCATCCAATAAAAGCGTATACTCTTAGTTTGACATTCTTCGCCACGAAAGTCTGTACGACTAATACGTAAAGGTACAAACCTACAATTCATAAGCAATACACATTATTGGCACCATCGTTTCTTATTTATGTTCATAATATTATTTTACTTATACAAATGACCGATACCTTCATTGTAATTGGCAATTGACCAATTAACAAAATGTGGTTATTAACCTACGCGTACAAAATATACATAATACTAGGTGGCCAATTTACCATTTCTTTACCAAAAGGTTTACAGAATATTCGACACTAATTGTATGTTACTACATTATCTGTAATACACTATAGTAATATGTATACGTAATCTAAACTAAGGTATTGTCTAGAATGTCTTCCTACTTATGTATCCTTAAAAGTATTTTCAGTAGCTTAAAGGTGCGCGATACAGATTAATGGGACAGATTGTGTTAATTAAGTAGATCTATAGCACCGAATTTTAGGAGACTTAGTAAATGCGCCTAAGGTCTGCAGTCTAGATATAATTCTCAGAAATCAAAAGATGTACACACACAATAGATAATAGAAAATATATATGTATCCCTAATTATTCATATAAGTAGTACATATTCAGCAGTACTTCTGCTACTTCTACAAATATGGATTAGATTCTCAAATTGCATTATATAGTACGTATGACGTGGTTATTGAAGCTAACAGTAAGCCACAAGCAACGGTGGCGGCCTAGTGAAAGTCAGAAATCGTTTGTGAATGAAGAGAAAGCTAAAGGCAGCTTGGCAGTGTATGCAAATTCAATGAATTTATATGACGCTCTTTATTACACTTGCACGGCACATTTAAGTCTACATAATTATTGTCTATTTCAAACATAATGGCGAGCTATGAATTCATGTCTCGTAAACTACACCACCTATATAATACAGTACAGACAACACAACTATCTCCTACAGCTGTAAATAATTTGATATGGGAGACTATATTATATATGTTGCGGACAGGGACAAATTGGATACCCCGTTACATGTAGGACAAGGGCTATAGGCCATTTTGACATATTTTCTTAAGTCCTCCTTTATATAATTCCGTTGTAGATTTTAGATTACATAATATTATGGGAGTAAAAAATTAATCTCATTATTTCGAACCTAAATATTTTATTTTGAAAAATTGGGTAGCTAAGTTCTCGTTATGGCCTTTGAGCATTAATTACTAGTATAAGACATGTGTTCAATTTATTTGAACTTTAAATGTGCACAGCAAAAGCTTATTTGATAATCAGTTGGATAGTGTGAATGCCCAATTTATCTGCAACATATATATTATTACAATTATACTGCGAGAAACCCAGACTTACGAGCTGAAGTCTCCGCACACATAATATACCTACTAAATGAAGATAATAATAGATGGATAGTGGTAGTATAAATTACTTATTTCTCATCATCAGTCGGTTTTTAGTATAATGGACCCGAAAATATACTACAGCTACTACTACTTCAGTCAAAGTGTAAGGTTTAGCTTCCCAAATATATGATTTTCTTTATAGATGTCATTTGTCCATGAAATGACATGCTCTAATAAAATTAACATCTCCCTGCTTCAAATGGAGCACTGAAGCAAGTAATCTACAGACAGTATTAAATTTTCTTCTAGATAATAATAACAGAAGAGAACACTATGTTTTGTAGTCTACTAGTGGGGAGACGAGGAGACGGGAGGAAATGAGATCCACATTTCACATGGACTCTCTATTTAATGCTGTTAGTGAACAATATACAGCAATTACTATTTTATCTACCTACCTGCCTTAGCAGCTTACATTAAAATTGGACACGCAGCAGAGCAGAATTGTCAAAGTCAAAATTAATGTAAACTCTATAGGTACTCAAGGAAATTTGTTGTCCTTGCTTCTTCATTTCTTGAAATATTAGTTTCTCTTCCTCTAATAATAATGCGACAAAGGATTGCTCTCCTTTACTTGAACTGTAATGATCTGTACATTATTTTACATAAATTGGCTGACATATTTATCCAAATGTTGAGCCATAGCATAGGTTAACAAATACTGAGTCGATTTATTACAAAAGATAGAAAGCTCATTACATTATTTTTTCAAACTTGTTTTTGGACAATTATAAAAAAACTTAAATTTTTTAGTCTGGGCTATATTTAATTGGGTTCGTGGCTTTTGTGGCTACTACTACATGTAGTATTTAGGTACTTCAATCTTGTTTGAATTCATAAAAGAGGAAAACGGGAGAAAAAGTACGTGAAGGACAATTAGTAAAATGGAAAAATGCTTCTATTATCCTTAATATGTAAGTGAAAATTGAAATAGAGAGTAGGAGAGTACAGTAAGTACTTCTAGGATGGGCAGTTGAATTAATTCAAGAAGATAAGCTTCTGATGTTCAAATCTTATGTAAGTATTAAGGAACCCTTACTTCTACTATGCTGGTCCTGTCCTGAGTAAAGTACATAAACTGTTTTGTTTTATTTGGGAATTAAAGCTTACAATGAGTTGAATTGAGTTCACTTACCCTCTACAAACATCCAGAAGAAATTAGTCAAATGGAAATAATGCAACATGATGAAAGTGACACACGAAACTTGATTACTCTGGGCTGGCTGAGACTGTTTTCGTTTCAGCCCATTCATAATGCGAAGTGACATCCGTCATATGGAAACAAAAGAGCCACGTTTGGCAAAAGGCAAGGGTGAGGGCGACCAGTCAAGTTCAATTCCAGCATCCAAGAAAACCATATTGTAGTTTGTAGTTGACGGTTTTGCAATGGTGTAAAGATGAAAAAGAGTGAGCGAGTCCATTCCATAACATGTAGGCGTTGGTTGGAGAAAGTTTGACATTCATCCAAGCAAATTCCCACGCCGAAGGAAAACATATTGTAAAAAATAAATTAAATATTATGGTAAGTTTATTACTAGGTGCTTACTAGCTGCTCTTCTTTTGCAAAACCAAATTGAACAATTTTAATTTGCAAGGTAGTTACCTATGTTTCATTTTTCTATGCATATTTAAGAGTATACACACCATAACGGAAAGTATTCTGATTAATAATGTTTATGAAAACAAATAATATTAATACCACTACCACTATTCATAATGAGATACTGAATATTTCTCTAATTATCAAATATGTTAGCAGAATGTGTTTCCTATGCATATATCGATTTCTTGATATTATTTATCTAAAGACAAAAATTAAAATCAGGTTGACCGTAAAGAATTTCGAACCTACATGGAAATTGTAATCCTCTAATTTTAGAGGATTACAATTTCCATGTAGGTTCGAAATTCTTTTTAAAGTTTAAACTTTTTAAAGTACCCCGCATATGACTGTCATTAAAATTTTATGTATTTACTGGATAATATAGTTCTATTCTTGAAGATTGTAGCATTACCTTGTATTTAAGTAAATAGTAAATACGATGCTCTGTTTCTCATTCATAATTAATTAAACAATCCTCTAGAAGATGTGGTATATTGCTGATAATGGAGATTTCGAGTCGGCAGAATAGGCCAGGCGTGACGAAGAATCCCTTGCACAACAAGGTCACAGGAGAAACATTCAATTCAACATAGCAGTTCTACTCTACTTTATACTCACACGACACCACAACAGAAAGTTGACTATGATGTAGCTAATGGGTAAAGGCTTAGTAAAAAGTAATCACAGGCCAGGCCCAGGTACTGATTGTGTTTATAGTTTGTGTTCTTAGTATTCTGTTCTGAGTTAGTATTTTAGGTGGTTATTTAAGTATGTCTTTCTTATATGTGTACTTATAGGTATCTTGGAAGATAGGACACAGACAAATAGAAAACTAAGAAAGAGGATTTGATGGATTCTATTTCTCTCGCTCGGCGAACAAAAACATTTTCTAAGGAGCTTACTACAACAAACTCCCCTCATTCTCATCTTCCCTCTTTATCATCAGTGTGTATGTACAATACAGTACATACAGACAGAACCCTGCTGTATAAAGACATGTAATAGTAAAGTTGAAATATGAGGACAATTTCCAGATCCGTCTTTTCTTTTCTCCTTTCACTCTTAGCGTATCTGTAACATTATGTCCCTTCACTTCAAATTCAACTGCTCAACTTCACGTAGACTAACTAAAGTAGACTCAAGACATTTGCCTAAAGTAAACCTAACTAAACCAAACGTAAACGATAGAAAAGATGAGAGTGGGTAGCTGGCCTGGCCTGGCCATGCTATGTAAGTAAATAAAACAGTTAAGTGACAATAGACTCTGGAAGTGTACAAATAGTCATGCAGGTATATATATGTCGTATAGAATGCCTCCACTTACGTTCTCCTATACTATATAGTATAGGCATAGAAGGAGACATTACCTAAGTATGTATTACTTCCTATTAGTACTAAAAGTATTAAATATAGTATCTACAGGAAACTTTCACATTTCTCACGATGTGAGTTCTACAGAACGTATACCTAGAGGGAAAATCGGTCCAATTCCAGTTCATGCTTGCTCAAGGATTTTCTTAGTTTATATACTCTCTTAGTCAGTGTTTTCTATTTAAATCTCGAAATGAAAAGATAGGAAGAAAACTAGTGGCACTTTCATTAGTTTACATGATCTATACTAGCTTGCAAAAGTATGTAGCTGTGCTGCTGTGTTATTACTACATATACCTATAAATAGGTCATAGGCAAAGTTAAGTGTTTGTATTGTACGTAGATATATTTATTATTATAGTTTTAGGTAAAGTGTCAGAGATTGAGCCGAAAAACATAAACTGATGGAGTCACCTTATAGTATATAATCGCTTTAATAGACCTAAAAAATTAAATTAGTGAAATTGTGCATTTATTTTTATTTTGCCAACGAATATTTTTATCAAGATTTATAATTAATTTGTATAAATTAATATTATACATAGGTGTGTTCTGGAAATTTGCTCCATAAACATTTGTAAATTAAGTTTCAATTTCTTGCTTACTGATTGTCGACATCAGTTCATAGCGTAAAACCTAGCTTACCGTGTACGTATTTCTATGAAGTACGGAAACAGTACCGATGAATTCATTTTTTCTGCCCATTTTATACATTATATACCTGTAGTACTTTATTCCTGCTTGGGTCAAAACGTTTTACATGTACAACACACAAATACTTATAAGTGTACCCAAATGTTACTGGACTTCTTGAAAGTATTTTTCCTTTGGCTGGTTCCCAATGACTGTAATACCTGGTGGTTACTGTGACATAACCATCCGTCGAAGTACACAGGGTGCCTAGGACATATATTATATTATAATGAATAATGACACAGTTAAAGCATCAAATTACCTATACGAATAGAACTTGCCGTAGCTTTGTGAGCTACAGCACAACCACGTTCGTGTTTCTTAAAGTTCTTCCAATACCCTAATAGTTTAACTGTTATACTAGTTTGGTCTTCCTCCATTTATTTACTACACGAACTTGTTTGTAATGTGTATTTTGTGCATCACTATTTGTGTTTTCCTGTTCCCTCATCTCTTAGATTGCGTTTCTGTCCTGTAGTTTAGTTTTTGTGTACATTTACTCAGTTTAAAAAGTAAGAAAGTATATACCAATACCAACTAACAATAAGTAAGTAGTTTATGTATACCTGATAACCAACAGAACTAATGCTACTGTAGTTTAAGCTCAAAATTGAAATTGATTCACAAGAATAGAAACTCATTTATGTTCAGGAGGAGTATTTGTTAAACTTCTTGTGTATCGTGATGGTGAGGAAAGCAGTAAAGAAAGAAGAGAACTAATGCTCTGCTGTGTGAATGGAAATGAAATCAAATGATCTGAATTGAACTTACTTAACTTGGGCATTAACGTAATTAGAAATCCCCTATTTGCCCAGTTAGAGGTTGGTCTATCATCTAGGTATACAAATAAGTAAGTAGTAAGTATAAACTTTATCTGTACTGCCTATATTCACTCACCTCAAATAAAATTCGGAGAAAATTGGCTAAAGTACTGGTCGTGCCTACCATCTAGTAAAATGGGCTGTTGTGTATAGATTAAGTAAGCATTCATTTAAAAGAACTGTCATGTCCTAGTCACTCGTAACTGTAGATTCGAAGAAAAAGGAAGATGCAGAAAGCCTAGTAGGCTTAACTTCTTTAGGTTTCCTATTACAGAAGGAGATTTGCTTGATTACTTATACTACTTATCTCTAGCACGTAGGTACACAAGTTCCAATTCTAATTTACTTCTAATCCTCTACATACTTATGTACATGCAAGTTCGAAGTTTTAAGACTTAATTTTGTTAAGTGTGAATAATATGTACATAGGTATTTATGTTCTGTTACTTATTCCATGTTTTACAAACATAGATTTACGCATATTACACACAACATGTGATATGGTGCAAAACCTATAAAGAAAGCATATACTTGTATTATCTGTAAATAAGTAATATTATACACTATAAAATAAAGGGAAAGCAGTTTCACGATTCCAATAGACTATAATGGTGAAAGTATAACTTTACACTTGTACTTCCAAATTTCAAGCTTGTATATAAAACGCATCCGACGGATATGACATTTCTAAAAGCATATCCGCAAGTCCCCACTTATCTTACCTTATCAATTTAACATGAGATTTCTAAAGAAAATTAAATTTCTATTTTTGGAGAAGATTTGGTACATCCACGGGTTCATATTAGGTGAAAAGGCTGAGAAAATGATATTTTAAAGATTTTTCTAACCTGAGAGGAATCCTGTCCGGTGCTAGTGAAAGTGGTTGTACTTGTGATGATCCATAAAGTATCGGCTAAAATGTACGTTGCAATGAGATGGGTATGGATTGTATTCCTGAGACAGCGAAGATCTCTAGAGAAAAAGCGATAGGGAAAAACAAGCTGTCAGAGCTAATCGAAAGAAAAATCAATCATGCGAAGCCTATGGATTCTTTGTGGTAGATTTTGTCTTATGATTAGCGCACGATCACGCACAACTTCTATTGTTATGCTTTGGACTTTGACTACATATATAGCTAAACCATCTCTGTGTAGTTGGCGTGGCAAAAATGCATCAGTCATGTAAATGATCATTTTCCAGGTACAGCTAGAGACAGAGCTACACTACTTAGTTGTAAAATAAATCACTCTAAACTATAAACGATGCTGAAAGGTATAATCCTTGCTAAGTAATCTATGTAGAACCAGAACCTTAACCTTACTGTGTTGTTAACTATCTTTTAAGTAAATACTAAGCTCAAAATTAATTTCTTAGAGTAATGTTTGAGCATAAAACAAAAACAACATGGGTACCAGAAAAAAGTAATCTCGCTCAAGAAATTCTAGAAAAAACGCTGTCTTGAAAGATCTTTTACGTGGTTTGTATTCGTATACGTATCTAAATATAAACTACCTTATTTTTTACAGTGCTATGCTTATGCTACGTTGTAATTTTGTTAATATATCTTGCTCTTAACATTGGAAAGCATCACTTCAGTTGAGCTACGTACAATTAAACTTTTATAAGGGATTTCTCTTAATACAAGCCATTTTTTCGGCAAAGCCATGGCCATATCATATCTATAGTTTACATTTAGCGATTAATACTCTAATAAAATGTCATTGATATATGACTGTTATGCATAAAATACTAAGTTATTACTATTTTTCATTTAAATTGGGTAACGGTGAAAATATAAAAGTAAGACTTGCTTGAAAGCCAGGAAGATAATAAGGGCCACCATAAGAGCAATGAGGGATAGACAATATCCGTAAAAATAAACTCCGGTTGTTATCTCCAAGTTTCCCTCTGCCGACGGAATGGAATGAGAACTCAATGGGCTACAATTACTGTAATCGGTTCGATTGTCCCATTCACCATCTTCTTTACAATATCGAGTTGCATTTCCTGAAATATAAAATTCTCCATCAGATTTTACATACATTGCATAAAGACACACTCTTCAACGAGTCTACAACGGAACATCCCTTGGCATGGAAAAATTCGTTGACAGAAGAGACCGGAGGACAGAACGACATATATCTGCCATGTAGTACGCATACACTGAGTTATATCCTTACCAATATGCACAAGTATTTCCAAACCAGCTATGCTAATTAAACATTAAACATACTTTCCTTACTATAGGTATGTATTTAGCTCATAAATATATTTACTACTATTGCATTGTTCATAATTTCTGCGAACTAAATTTAATTACTCTTTTCCCAATTATACTACCAGAGATAAATATATCATGTGTAGACTACTAAGGTAGCTGCTATAGTTAGGTAATAAGTACATTATTGATGGGCATCTTGCTAAATAAGTGACAAGGTCGACTCAGCCCAGGTTTCTGCCACCATCTTATAAAGATAAGGCAAACAATCCGTATCTTCAGACAGGTGTCAGAATCAGATTGGCCAACTTTCTTCCCATGGACAAAGAATAGAGAAATGGAAAGAATTTAACTGAATTGGAGATAAAAAATGTACCTATGTCTGTCCGTCTATATCCATATACCGCAGTAAATAGCATTCAGAAACATCAGGAACGAGCCGATCTGTATCTATCCATCAACTAGACCACTCGAACATTGAACAACTAAACACATTTTATGAATAAATAAAACTCTGACACTCAAGTTCTTTCAAAGAACTTCTTCATGTACTTATGTACATATAGTTGTACATATATTTGTAGTCGGAGTACATTTACCTTGCCTTGGCTCGTCTTACTGTTAAACATTCAAAAGTTTGCCAGATTCCACAGGATAAAATTCATCATGGAAATCTATGCCTTCAAAAATGTTAAAATGAGATTCCCCCGATTATCAGATAGTGTTTTAGCCCTTACCGACTATACTAGTATATATATACTATCTAAATAGGCGCGTGTACGTAGTCTTACCTGGATTTTGGAAATAAATACTAAATCAGACGATTTTTGTATGAAGACTTAAAATAGCTTACTTTGGGTATGGAAAATTTACATAGTTTACCTTTTAGCTTTAAACTATTTAAGTACCTAAGAAGTGCAACAAGTTGCGACTTGCGATACGCACGGTATATTGTGGAATTAAATTCTTCAAAAATGATTACTAGAATGAAATCATTAAAATATATTTTCCTTATCGTACAACAAAATTCGCCAAAAAGTAATACAATCTTCAAATTCAAAAATAAAATAAAACCTAAAACTCGGAATAGATTGTCGAGACAATCTTTTACATTGAGATATCTGGCAACCGTATTCGCACACTCACCTAACGTAACGTATTTAAGTACCTATCTACTTCGCACACACTTTGTACTGTACTTGAATGTTGAGATGAGAATGTTCAACTTTTCGAAGGACTAATGCAAATATTATTCTTCTTACACCTGCTACCAGGCTACCATACCACTCGACTCGCTCTTTTCTCCCTGGCCTGGCCTGGTTGCATAACATGGCATTGGCTAGGCACTCGACTCTTTCCACAACCTTCTCCTAGTGCTAATGTACCGCGTATGTATTTTGCTGGATCGAAATCCATTATACACTACAAGTGCAAAGTTAGCAAGGAATACATTTCTTCCTGAAGAAAAGGTGTTTTGCCAGACTGTAGTACTTATCCCAGAAGAAAACAAATGACGAAATCAAGCCATGAAAGGTCTCTGTATTGTAATTACCCCGCACTTCATGGAAACTGGCCCTGAAAAAGTTTTCTACTGGCTAAATTGGTTTTGTGGACATATAGATACATTTCCTTTCCTATTTAAGCTGTAAGGTATATATGATTCAAACTTTGCCTAATGTTACCTTCGATCCATTTGCCATAGAACAAGTAAATGCATGGTTGCAAATTAAATTTCAGGTGTGGGACCATCTGTCGTCAAGAAATAAATCATGATCTCACTAAAATAATGCACTTCTCAGGGGAAAAATAATTTTTACGTGTCAAATTCCATCGGCCCACAATAAATAAGATTATCTATTATCTATTATGTTATTATATTATAAGAAATAGGTAATTTGAAGGTTGAAGGGTGGACATTACCTATCCTGGAAGAAGAATTACTAATTGTAACATTGAACTTTTTTCCTTTCCAATTTTATTTTTGTGTCCATCTAAAGATTCAAAATATTATTATTATATTTTTTATATTAAACTAAACTGTAAAATCGTCAGTGAGATTGCAAATTGCATCACAGCATTGTAGACAATTTAACTTGTTCCAAATTTTATCACTGAGTAAACCCAGGAAACATTAAAATTGGCAGTAAAACGATGCACAGTAGGCTATCCCTACACTTTGTGCGTTAACGCATCAGGAACATCATACATGCAGACAGATTGACGTGGTTGAAATGCACTGCTATAACTTTTTGGAATGGTAAAAGTTTTGCACATCTAATCGTAAGTATTAGATTAGCAGTGCATAACATGCACGGACAGGGACAAGGACCCTGTCCTGACTGAATTGAATCTCTATAGGTCTGGCTATAATAGGCTTAGAGTAGACTAGATGCAATATCAAGAAGCAAAGTACTGTTGTGTTTATTATACCAACACAACAAACATACAAGTTTAATGTATATCACGTAAGTTTGCAGTTTGCATAACTATAGCAGAATTTATTTATTAGCTTCGCTTACACTTAAGTGTATTGTGTTGCTTTTTTTGTTTCCCTTCCGTATACTTTTACGACTACTTTCCCGTTAACATTTCCTCCTTCTCTTTTCGGATTCTATTGTTTATTGTCAGCTGTATCTTTTTCTTAGCAAGAAAGTACATATTATGTACAGATATTACTTGTACACATTGGGACAACTTTTATATGTACAGTAAGAAAATCTTAAAACTGGACATAGAGCTAATTCTTACACTCTTCTTCTGCTTCCTCCATATAAGGTAACAATTCCCGTCTTTTGAGGGAGAAAGTTGTGTTTTTACATGGGGAATTTTGGAGAAAGTTTAAATATCGTTCTGGCATGTGCAACATTACATGATTCGTACTGAATGTAGAAACCAACAAGTTACATAGACTTTTGTTCATATAAAATTTACCGTGAGGTTCAAAAATAAGGAATCGTTCTCTTTATCTTTTAAACTTTCATTTTATTACTAATATTCAATATACAACGCTTCTCGAAAGTTTGGCCATAAAATTACAATAAGAAATACGTGTGAAAGTTTTAATTCGTTTTCTATGTAAAAAGAGAAAGCTCATTTATTTGACACACTACACTGTGGTACAATAATGCCATTTGTGAAGAAAGTGTATTGTCTTAGAAGATGTGCTGTAATTTCAATATATCTTCTACCTTGTAATACTGCTTCATTATCCATTAAGTAAAAATATTCCTTATTTCTGAGTCTCCTAGTATGTTGAAGACGGTCTGGTAGTGGATGTTATACTCGTAGAGACAATAATATTACACTGCTGTGTTAAATCCCTCGAGGTAAGCTCCAGGACACGTTCTGGACAGCATACTAATACGTCCCGGAGCTCATGAAGATACATACTGGAAACTGGAGCTAAAGCTTCTACTTATGTAACATGTAGAACATACCTTACTTTCTCTTACTTTCTCCAAACACATACTAGTATAGAATGGAATAATCAAAGTTTTTTGTCGCCACGGGTTCCAGTCTAAATTAGGGATTTTGCAAACTCAGCTCCAGCTCAAGTCCTGACACGTCCATTAGCTCCAGTCATATCTACTTTATTTCTTGCTGGGTTTGGTTTAGTTTTTCTCACTATTCCTCGCATTAACAGGAAAAGTGCACCATCTTTAGCAAAGTTGCTATTACAAACATTTTAGACATAAAGTAGCATCATCCGAATGATCTTTTAGCTGGCTCATAAAAATAAACTGCACAAAAACAGACGAAAATAATTAGTTGTATTACTGCATTCTATTTATAAAGTATGTACATATAGTATTTGTTATGCAGTATACTTCAAAATGTAAAATTTAAACTATTTTGCTTATAAGTTGTGCTGTTAATGTTTATAGGCAAATAAAAATGGAACTGAAATGTTTGTAATTTGCTAGGTAATTGGTACAAAAAAATGAAAACCCCAACTTAGGTGAGTTTTTTTGCCTTAAATTGTGCGCTAAAAAAGATAATTGAATAAATTGTAATAAACAAAGTACAAAGGCAATAAAAGGTAAACAATAATAGTTGCAGGAAGCAAACGGAGCAGCATGAAAGTTTACGACGTAAAAACGTGAGCACTAAAAATAAACTTTGTTAAAAATATCTTCGGATATGCTACAAGATGTAAGCAGCATACGCTTTTAAAGCTTTGCAGTATATTTTTAAGCATTAGATATACTGGTTTTTGGTATAGGTTCATATATTCCTGAAGCTGACAATAAAGTGGTTGCTTTGTAAACTGTAAAGTTGTGTAGGAAACAGCGATAATGTAACTGTGACTCAATCCCTGTCGCTACAAAGGGAAAGTTTTTTCTGGAATGGAGCGGAAGTATCTGTACTACCCGTAGAGATTCGTAAAAGGTTTCCTTCTTTTCAAAATTGAAAATAAATATTCTTTTGCTGCTACCCGTAGCGTTCAACACCTGAACCTCATGCGGACCAAATATCAAAATATGAATCGACACATCCCATTTGTCATTCTTTGATTTTTTTGGCAAATATCGGACAAACATGTATTGATTCACCTGTTGTACTCGTAGAACACCTTTCTCTGAACGATGAACTGAACCATTTGAATTACATTTCATTTCCTATCTCAAATATCACATTATAATGTAGCAAAAACCAGGTTTACATAACATTAAATATGGCTCATATAGAGTTTAGCAATCTTACTATATAGTGATATCTAAGAGCCAAAATCTAATAAATGCGGTAGAAACTGTCAAAACAAAAGAAACAGTATTCAAATTCAAACCCAATTTAACATGCATTTACTAAGTTGAGGCATCTTACTGTCAAATTCCGAGTAATTGTGTAAAATCGTGGATGCTTGTCATATATATTTATCTGATTTAAGTACCTACGTTCACTTATAGCACCAATACACAAATATCAATACAATTGTATCACATTGTCACACTGTCAGCCACATGTATCGCAAAATGAAAATTAATTTTGGCCTGCATAAGATTGAGATAAGTAATGCTATGGACTATTTGTGTAGAAATTTTGAACAGCATCGATTCACAATTGCGGGCTGAATTTACAATAATTTTTCTATTCCTCTAATGCCCATAGACAGCCAACCTTAAATTCCACCCTCTACTACCTATTTTGTACTTTGAGTACTTGAAGCTTTAGAAAAATGAACCATTCAAACAAAATTGCTCCGTTTATTTTCCATTTATATCTATCTATAAATTTGTCTTAATTTTCCAGTTCAGCAAAGTTACACAATGGTATAAGATAGATGAGATAAGAGCTGGTAACATGAAATTATCCTATTTTTACTATATAATAGTAGTTGATAGCTATATATAAACATTCTGTATACGCAAATGATTATTTTGCAACGCTATTTTCGCTTTGATGATCAAAGATTTTGAATTAAGAATGTACACTCCCAATTATTATCCATATTCCTTTCAAGCCTTTCCCTATGTACCTATGAAAAATTGATAAATAAGGTTTTCCTCTATTTTTCTCAGTCTGGTACATCTTTAAGCTGAAAGGACATCTAAAATTATTAGCATTGAATTTTAATTGATAATTATATGCTTATTAAACTCTAAAACGAATATTCATATCTCATTATTTTCATTCACAATTATTGTTATACATGATCTACCTTTGTATCCTTTCATCTATGGATATGATAGGTAATAAGATGAGCAAGAAAACTTACTTGATGTATCATATGGAATTCCATGGAATTCTGGAAAGCATGGTAGAATAGCATTTGTGCCTTGTAATGTCCTTGGCCAGCAAAGTACTCCATCGTAATTTGGATAGCAAAAGAGTTGATGACCAGGAGCCGAAGAGTTTGTCTCATTTCTTGCCGGAGCGAAGGGATTATTCGGGATACCAAGGTCAAGAGGTTCTGCATCCCATAAAGAGGAGGAAGCGTAGGAAGAATTCGAATGGCTTCCTCCCCTCGTTTCATTTCCAATCACTCCGTTGGAATAAGTTAAGCGAGATCCGGGAATATAGAAACTATCACTTTGATTGCGGCACAAAAGTGCTGCTGTATCAAAAGAGGAATGAGTTTCGTTAAAATGCTCCATTAAATCAACAGTCCCATCCTCCTCCACTTCCACTTCAAAGTTTTTTCCCGAAGCATCTTCACGAAGATCGTCTATTATCAGATCCGTCGGCAAAAACGAGGATTTCAATTCAGAATCTCCAACTTTACTTAAGCCTAATGCAGATTCTGTCCTCTTCTCATAATCACCCATTTTATTTTCTCATTCCATTGCAACACAACCAAACTAGAACACGATTAACTTTTATAGATGAATATTCTGCCAATAACTTACTAATTCACGATGATCTTGCATAGTGGTTTGCTAATCATTCTGCCGAGTAACAATATACTTGCGATTGCAGTTAGTTGCCTTCTTTTTATTTTTAGTCCAACAGGCTACTCATTATTATTCTTGGGAAAAATGAAGCAATTTTCTTCAGAAGATTTGCTATTGTCAGTTCCAGATAAATTTATTTCTTGTTTCTTGATTGACCTTTGAGGATGATAAATAAATACGTGCATTAAAGTGAAAATCATAAATTGCTTTCTCCGTAACAAACCCAATTTATAGTAAATAAATAAGTAACCACAAAGAACTAGATATAAGTATACTATATGAAGTACATATGAAGTACCTATGTAAAAATCTCTTATAACCCAAAATAACCTTTTCAGCCTTTCAATTTCGATATTTCATTCAAAGGAATGAATGTACTATTTTGAAAAACAGGTAACGAATAACCTTTCAGTTGCAGCCTTTTAGCCAAGTACATAATATCCGAGATCTTTGTTGTCCAATTCGGGGAATTCCTTTGTGATTTCTAATATAATATTTAATAATAAACACATCAATGCAACTATCGTTTGAAGTGTGTTGACATTATTGGTCCCGAACACAGACCAAAGTAATAAAATCGAAAAGCTGATGAATACAATTTCAAAAAGCGATTTGTTCAAAATAGATTTCTTTTTACTTTGAGGTTATTTTGAAATGCGTTACCTGTTACAATAAAAAGTGGGGAAAAGTCAAATGTAAAACCAGATCTTTGTAAATTAATACTGAAAGCACCAGTTACTGGTTTTGGTCTGCGGTGTCTATAAATAAATAATGCTGGCATAGCAAGAATCATCTCAAAACACTTTAATAATTACTGGTACATGTATGTGTTCCACCATGGTGTGATGGACATAAAAGGGAATTGGCATGATAATAATTCAGTTGAAATTCACATTGAGTTACAGTTAAAGTTGAGATGTACTTTTACAAAAGTACAAAGGTCAAAGACAGCTGCAACGGGGCAGTGTACTCTAATATCGGACAATGCAATCTGCTTTAACTCTAAAAAACAGCAAAATTTATGATGTGTGTGGGTGCATTTATTACATTTATATATTTATTCTTTATAATATTCCATACAACCAGAACCAGAGTGTCAATTCTGATTAACAATACTTGTATTTGTGTTGGGAAAGCGTCTTTTTCATTCAAGTGTATGAATGTGTACGTTTCCTGTATTGTAGAACTGTATACAATATGTAGATGCAGTAGTAATGCACTACAATGCTACAAATACATGTATTAATATTTGCGAAAATTTATCGATTCCATTAATGTACAGTACAATACAGTTAGATCTAGAAACCATATCATAGGCATAAAGCAAAAAATCCATGCATTTTGCATCTGTTTAGTTAATGCTTCAGTTTTAGTACCTACTATGTAGAAGGATCTATCTGCTTATGAGAGGAATAAAACGAGAGAAAATATTCAGAGATGAGTATCTACTATATATTATGCATACATAGTGCACACTTAAGTATTAAGTAGTTTCTACTAAAAATAAAAATCTGTATAAATCTTTAAGGAGAATATGAGGAAATCGATAAGCCGCAATGCTTAGTGCAAATATTGATAGAAACTGAATAACCTGTCACAATCAAAAGATAACTCTGGTTCTTGTTTACTCGCAGCCAGTTAGAAATATCTTCTGATATAATATATTTTTATTTTGAGACACTCTAGTTTATATGCCAGTCTAGCAATATATTCTTGTTATTCTCAGTAAGAGAAATTGTGCCTGTGCCAGTCATTTATCTTCATACAGGATTGACGATTGGGAAATAACAGGAAAGGGTTGAGACAGAACGAGAACTAAAGAAACCGTGGAAATGCCCAACTGATTCCAATGCTGATGACAGGAGGTGGAAGATAACTACTCGCAATTCAAGACTAACTCTGCCTCCTGTCCCATTTAATATTGTAATAAAATACTGTTCCTTTTCGTACTATAAGCAGACTCTACATTTTCTTAAAAAGAACATTTTCTTAAAAAGAAAATCTTATTTATACTTCTAATCTTATCTGTAGTATATTTTAGATGTACTAGATAAACCATGTCGCAATTTTAAAGCTTTATTAAGCTAAGGCTTTACCTACGTTGTTAATCTTGCTTTCAGTAAGTTTGTATTTCTAGAATTTCTACACATCTACAAACCTAAATTACATTGGGCAGTAAAAAGTATCTTTCTAGTGCACTTATTATCAGTGCATGTAGCATTCTATAATCAGTCATTTTAGTGTCTTACTATAAGATACCTGTCTATAATTCGGCCTAATAATACTAGACATCGCCAAGTCTGATAAAAGGAACGTACTACGCTACACTACCAGACTATATAAGTCTTGTATTTTTCCTTAAGTGCTATAATAAACCGTGCAAACTGATGTCTGTATGTATCGCCGTAATCAATTTTTTGAATGTTCTTCACTAAACTACCAGTTTTGTTGGTGAAAATATTTTATAAAAGGTATGGGAAGCATATATATACATAGCATTAGTATGCCCTTCAATTTATTATTATCAAAGAAGAATGTTAGCAGTTTAGTGACCAAATGGCTTTGGATTTATCAAGACGACTGTGATGTGAATGCGACCTTGCTATTATTACCAACATAAATTCTGAGGCTAAAAGTGCATAGTTTTTATGTTAGACTAGACCAGACCAGGACCGAATGGTTTGGCATTGCATTAGGAATTGGCATGGAAAGCTCAAAGAATCGATTTTATAGCAAAACAAACAATAATAAGCTGACAATAAGTTGGTCTGTGAATCAGAGCGACTAAGACTGGAACCAGGGCCAGGACCAGACTAACTTTTTAGTTGGTACGCAATACCACAATAAATATTACGTTAAAGAATACAATTTCATACATTTTTTAAATCCAAAGTTAGAATTTGTTAAACTATGTTAGGGTAGTATGTTTGGCAGTTTTTGTCTTCAACATGTAACTACAGTAGGGTAACAGTAATAAGTATATAGAAACTGTAACTACGTACACAATGTCAATTCTAACAATAAGCTGACATGTTATTTTGTTTTGTATGGTAAGGAATACTGATAGAAAAGGGCGAAGACAACAAAGTCATGTATGAAAAAGAGAAGGACCACATCCACGGCCTAGTAATTCCTGTTTAGTGAACCAAAAAAATGCACTCCCAAAAAGTATGCCCAGGCTGGGTCACACGCTATATTTACGAGATCTAAAATTTTCTGAAGGAATTTAGTGAAATTCTTCATTAGACCCCAAAAAATTAGCAAAAATTCAATTTTGTAGAAAATTAACCCTCAACCGGGAAATAATATCTACAAATTCCGAAGCATAGTCATAGTCGAAGAAGGGAACAAATTTTATAGAAATTTGTTTGTACAGATATTTTTTACAGTAGCCTAAAAAATTCCAGTAAAAATCCAATCGATTACTATCTAGGCAATCTGTCCTCCTTAAAAAATTTTCCCTACTCTTTTTACAGAATTTACTAGTCCGCACATCCACATTACATTCATAGCCAAAGCCATCACATTCTATCGCATCCCATTTACATCACGTACGTTACGTATTTACGGACGTAACATATTATTCCATCAGCTGCCAATCCCGCTCCCATCCAGTCTAGAAAGTTTTCCGATCCCAATTTACATATCCTAAATGGAAATGTGTCTCTCTTCTCTATTTACAACTCTTATGCTCTACTGACTGAAATGTTAGGTCAGACAAAGGAGAATCTTAAATCTAGTTATAAACTGCTTCGCTGAATTCTACATTCGACTACTCTATAGTTTTAGTTACTTCTGTTTTATTCATACATATAGGCAGACCAGGTATAGTAAGTATAAGTACGCAAAGTAGCTTTATTGCGTAAATACAACAATATAATATGCACTGTAAAACTACAGTCAACAAATAGGTCGCTCAAACTACTAAGTATTTAGGTGCTTTCACCAAATATTTTGGGAATACATTACATAAACAGAAACAGATTGCATAATGTGAATATTTTGAGAAGTCAGCAAGGAAAATGCAAAAAGCAAAGTTAGACAGCACAACTGATTCTCTGTTAAACTAGGTAACTAAATAAATCTCGAGTCAGAGTCAGAAGTGAACAAGTGCATAATATACGGGATAATGTTATGTTAATGCGAAGGTTATATCAATGCATGTACAGGGGTTTTCAAAAGAAAAGACGTCTCAAATTCAAGAGTTTCTTCCTTTTCAGCATTCATAAAATGTCTAATTTTTGATCAAAACTATGTTTAAAAATGAATAAGTATTTTTTGCAATTTAATTATTTTTAAATGAAAGCCAAAAACGTACTTTAACCATCATCAACCTGAAAAAAGGACTCAAAGGATGATTATTTTTTATACCACTGTCCACCTACTACGGAATATAAAATTTCTTATAAAGTACCCTGTACTGTACTTAATGGGTAGCCATGTCATGTAGCACGGCCTCCCACTCCACTGCTAAATTATTGGATACATTAGGCTTTAGCATTGAAACTTATCGTATTTTATGTTTCAAGTTTGGCTAATCGCAACCAAAACTAAAGTGCATAAGCAAAAGTAGCTTTGCCTGTCATTCTCTAGCCTGTTCTGGTTTGGCTTGTCTCCCCATAACATACCATTAATAGAATTATGGAAGCTTCGTCGAATAGAAAATGTAAAGTAAAGAAGCGCAATGTAAACGAAGCGAAGCCAAAAGTATTAGGTAATCTCAAATAAAAGGAAACAATGCAACTAGATACATTATATAACTTTTGGGAGATAGTATTTATGCACTTGCTTTATATTTTCTGCACTTCTGAGCGAATTCTTTCACACCTAAAGCAAAAACAAGGCAAACAACAACATTTGTGTCCCACGTGCAAGCAAACGAAAAGCAAAAAGGTCGAAGGAGAACTCGAAAGTCGAAACTCGATCTTCCTCTTGCTTTTTTTCTTATTTATCACAGTGTATGTAACTTTGCTTTTATAAGTCGAAACGGCAACTAACTACACTAATACTAACTTCAACTACTACTAAACTACTTAAAATACATATACACGACATGTCATTACAATACATAAAATATTTACCAATTGAATATCTAAGTATATTCGAGATTCTTTCCTACTGTTCAATTGACTGATACTTACTTGTGGATTCTTTTTACTAGTGTTTTCTTTTTTGACTTACTGTCTCAATTTTCCTTCTTTAGGATGAGTGATTGTTAGGAACAAGATAAAGTACTTTTCCAACAATATGTGAGTGTCTGACTTTGCTTAAGCTATAGAATTGTAGTGTGCTCAAAGATCCAAGTCGATGCTCAAGTTTAATGTTTATCTGTATATGTAAATGTAGTAGGCACAAAATATTACAAGGGCAAGGGGTCGTAAGTGACTTTGGCATGAGCTTCCCTCGTAAATTCTTTTTAAACAAAAATTATTATTTGGATTCTATGAAAAACATAGAATTTTTGTATTTTGAATGAGAAATTTTGAATGAGAAATTGTCGTACCGTCATTTTAATACAAAGACAAAGTGCTCGTTTTTTTAATTCTCCAGGTAAAAACTAAATAAAGATTTGTCAAAGTGGGAACTCATGCTAGATACAGGGATCCCTTTGTCCTTAGATCCTATGAGCCTAGTACATATTATATCACTACACAAAGTTTTTGTATGTACCTAATAATATGTTTCCAGTAGCACTTGAGTTTCTTCTGTGATTTTCAGAACGGAACACTGACATAATATACTAAAAGTACAAAAATATCCATTAAGCAGATAAAAGTGTCTATATGTGCTTGTGCTTTACCTTGGAAATTTTCTTTTGGTACTTAGGTAAGTGTAGCGCACTGTAAGAAAGAAACTTGAGCTGAATCACTGACTTAGTTTTTGTTGAGTGAAGTGAAGTGAGTTCAGTTCAAGACTGACGATGAGCTTAGGTCAGGTATACAACACACTATGTATATTGTAGCATTGAAATCTCATGCAAAAACATCCAATAGGCATTTTCTGCTTGGCACTATGACATAGACATGACATTCAATAACTTGTCAAGTAAAGTCAAGTCAAATGTTGAATACTGAACGTAGGTAAGTAAAGTTATCCATGGAACTATGGAACACTATACTATACTTGTAATATTATTATGTTAAAACTTCTTACGTAAAAACTTTAAGCAGTTTATATGCACATACTGTAAATAAATTGTTATTTATAAGGAATGAATAGGAAAACAGCCAGAAAAGTTGAGAATTTCGCTTAAACTTAGATCTTACACTTAAACCACAGTATATGAAGTAACTTTGTTACATAAATAGAATAAAGTAAGTATATATTATAGCTAGTATCTTATATAAGAATATTCAGCTCAGAAAGAACTAGAAATAGTGAATGAGTGAAGGGTTTGTGTTACTGTGATCGTGATGTGGTTGTGGTGTTAAGTACAAAGATTCTATGTACTTTTTCTGGCTTTGGCTGAGAATAGATGTTCTCATCTGCTTAAGCATAAATAGGTTAAAGACTTTTACTCTTCTGTACTGAACAGTAGTTTGGTTCTTGCTTGACAGGTCCAAAAGTCAACAGATTCAAAGTCAAATCAGCAGGAGTAAAGAATACGTCACTGCACTAACACATCACACTGCTGAAACATTTCCAGTGAAATCCAATGCAATGTTCTCTCCAAAAAGTTCTTTAGGACAACTTCTCTTATCTCGAGATTTGTGTTTGCATGTTCATATGTGTAATATGGTTCAACAATTTGTTTATTGCCGATTGGATTCACTTTCATATGATTAAAGTTTATTTCTAAATTCTTTAGAAATAATTTTTGCAAAATGCATATTACAAAATACAGTTCCAGCGATTTACGAAGTGTATTACCTAAACGGAAAATATTTTAAAACGAATTTTTTATTACGTAAGTTCCTTACTTACTTATGTTAGAAATTGTACAGGAAACCAATACGAATCAAGTAGCCAAAGAGAATTAAAGACAATGTTTGTATTTAGCTTCCTTTGCTGTGCCAAGCTACTAAAGTCGCAACTTCGTGTCCCGGAAGAAACTGAAGCTGATAATGAATGTAGTCGGTTTAAAGAAGCGAATGTCCTTCCTTTTCTTTTTGCCACTCGACTTTTTGTATACTTATGTATGTAACATGTATCTGTGTTTTGTGTGGTGTAAGTAAGTTGCGAATGTATCTATGTATGCATTAGTAATACTTGCAATCTATGTGTATGCTTTCTGTATTTCTGTATGTGAGTTGTTTTCTTTAGGGAACTGAAAAGGATTTGGATTTTCTATATAAAAAGACGTATATTTAGTTCCTATGAAGATATTTTCCTATGTAGTGCAATAATGTTACTGTACTGTACTTTACTTAGTTTGGGCATTCCCAATGCAATGTAATGTCAATCGATGTAATACTATAGAAATAAGCCATAAAGCCTATTTACTTTGTTGGTATGTACTAATGCGATGGCTTTTCTCCTTTCTTTTCTCTTTTTATGGTTGAGTTCAGTTGAAAAGTGTGGAAAGGTTATTTAAGCGTGTGAAGGAGCTCAATACGTTTTCTCTTGACAATCTCCTGAAATAATGTATGCGTTTCCTTTCATATTTTCGATATTGTACCTTATACCAACTCTTTTATTTTAGATTTAGATTCAGGTGCCTTTTCAGCTTCAACTGACGTGGTTTGGCTTAGAACTTGGTGGATGAGGCTAAAGTAGATGAGGATTGTGGATTGGATGTGTACGTGTGTGTAAGTATAAGTAATAGGGTTACGTATAAGTTATGCGAATTAAAGTATTGAAATTTGAAATTGGATACGGTATGGTTCTGGTCCTGGTTATGTCTTGAGTTGGCTAATAACATCTGTCTTGTCTTCTGGTAGTATGGTTGTCAATGCAGTCGCAGTCCAAGTTCAATCTACAAGAACATTAAATGAAGAAGGCCAGGCCAGAGGACAGAATAGGAGATTTCATGTATGTTTCTGAAGTCACATTACACGCATGCCATTCCATAAAACTAGAGAGCAGAATGTATTTAGGTATCTCTGATTTGTAGTGGAACTGTATGTATAATGTATCCGTATCAGTTCCATCAGTGCCTTCTCTAATGTTTAAGTAAGCAATGTGTCCTATTATAGTAAAATCAAACCAGAATCGAATGAAGGTTTCAATGTTCTGGTCTCACAGAGATCCTAGTTCATAGTTCAATATGTACGTAAGGTTTCACTGAAATTCGCCTACGAATCTTCCAAAAAGAGGACTCAACTTCAATACGTATTGTAGCACTGATGTAATAACGCTGTGAGTGCTTCCTCTCAACTCTAAGTTGTGAAATATTGTATTTTGGAATGGCCTGGTCTTATTTTGCCGGAGGTAAATTATTGAGTCAAGAGTTAACTCGATCTCCTGCTTTAAATGCTTTTTCCCTTATATAAATAATATGATATTAAATATGTTGAGGAATGATGTACAAATATTATGGAGAATTATTTAGTTATAAAATGTACATAGCGAATATAAAAATAATGTACCGTAAATAATGTAATAAAAACGCCGGGTCTGTAGTCTGTATTATGTAAAGGGATTACAAGGTTTAAATTAAAAAGTGAGTATTTTCTAAACAGAAATAAAAATGAATGCATGATTAAGATGTTATCGTTGTCAAAAAATCATGTAATAAAATGAAATTATGTAGTTTTCTTTTCCCATATATTAATTAATATAACTTTAACTGTTTCACATGGGCTTTATAAATAGCTTACCGTTACATTTAATAGACAGGTGCATAATTTTGAATGGTGTTTTACATTCTATCCTGTGTGTTAGAAAGAAACAGTGAGCTATTTAATATGTCAAAAATATAAGAAGTTATACAGTAAAACCTGTATATGCACCTAGGCAAGTATACTCAAAGTATATCCCACCAAATAACTCGATTCTTAGCTACCTGTTATTGCGTAATCGTAAATTATTAAGCACTAGGGGGCGTTTAGTCGTGAATTTACGGTACCACATATCTAACTTAATATTTGGTTTCCTTCCTTTTCCTTCAAGGTAATGTAAACTCAAATATGGCCAATAGAGTTTAGTGTCAGATTAATATGATTAATATTAAGTGTAGTGCATCCTGTGTGTGTAATACCTATATGTAGTAGAAATAAGGGACCATTTATGTAACTCAATCTACAGCATATATTATAAGGTGTATCGTACAAGACGGTACCAAGTACTAGCATTCCGTATTTGTCTTGATGGTAAGACACATCCAGATAAGTAAGTAAAGTAAATACGAACAATTTCAACTTGCTACATATACATGCAGATACCTGTATTTGGTATTCGGAAGGAAAATCGCTCCGGACTGAAGATAGCATAGGCATAGCTATAGGCTGAATTGAATATCACTTCGGACGGAACATCGCGTGCCCTGCTGCGGGCGTGTGATGTTCCGTCCGAGGTGATTTTCAGTCTATGCGATCTTAAGTCCGGCGCGATTTTCCTTTCTAGAATCTTGTATTTGTATGTATATCACACGAAAATATAATGTACATACAATGCGTTTATCTGTATGCATGGAAATACTAAATACCTTGATTGAATTGCCCAAGCATACACAATGCTCATGTTTGGATAAGTATACTCCGCTAGTTGAGAGTACTGGTTCAGATACATAGCAATCTGTAGCTACTTAGCTATTCATGTACTTATATATATTCCTACATAATATTAGTAAAAGAATGGGTGGACTCTGTAGCTGTAGCGTTAAGAGCATATAATAAATGTACTGATTTTAAAACGCAGATGAGTAATACTATTTCCGTTATTTCCTTTCAAGTACTGGAATAATTTGGTACCTTCTAACTTGAGCTCTTTTTCAATGGAATTACATTATAATGGGATCAAAAACTATGTGATGGATCCCCGTACGTAAGCTCTAGCTACATAAAGTTTCATTCAAAGGATTTCAATCGTGACTTGTTGCGCACCTTCCAAAACGGTATGTACTATTGAAAAGGCGCACTTCAGCAGCATACTATACCAGTGGGTATTTAAAAATATTATTTGCGGGCATATTATAATATATTTATGCAATTTAACAAGTTTATAATTTTATGTATTTATTTCCTTTTCATCAAATTCTATCCCACCTCTAAGCATCCTGAATTTACCAACTCCGAGTAACTCCAAACTAAAATTAAAAATTTCTGTCTTAATGGATCACTTAAATGAATTGAATTTTAGGTACATTAAAAAAGACTGTATTTGAGATATAATACAAATACGCATAATTGTATAGCTATAGCGCTTAATTGCAATCATTCTACTGTATAAAATATATGAGGAGCTCAAGATACTTTTGTTAATATATGTACAATGTTGCCAACAAGTTAGAACTCGCATTTCTTCCATATTTACCTATATACCGCATAAAACGAACATAATTGTACATAATTGAACATTGAACGCACAACGCGTCTCCCGACTCGGCTGGGGCAACATTGTAAATGTTAATTGTGATTATGAATGGACAGTATCTTACAAATTGATACATTACAACATAAACAAGTGCAAATACGCTAATTACATAAAATATACCATATTTCATAAGATGCCTACAGAGTACAAATATAGTTAATAAATAAATACCTATTGTAATTTACTTTGCAGTCAAGGTTGAAGGCAAAGGTTCAAGTCAAAACAATTATCTGCTTGTCTGAAAATGACAATTTTATACAACTACTGTATTTGAAGTTACACGCGTAGGTAATCTAAAAATATAATAGAATGTTCGTTGTAAAATGAATAATGAGTTTTTCCTTAAGTTACCTACTACATATCTAGTATAACGGGTTTGACAACATAATATTATATACATATTGCACACACATAATGGCAACCAACAATTACGGTTGAGAAGTCTTCGTTATGAGTATTACAAAAATAGAAATACGAGGCTAAATATATACACGTATTCAACTTTACTGCAGTATAAATAGCTTTCTGTCATAACAAGTTTTCTTTTGTAGTCCGCCTACGAGATGAAAGACAGGATGGGAATAGAACTGCTCGTGAGGGGGTAGAAATGCGTTGAAATTACAACAAAAGATGATGAGCTTTGATTAGTTCTAAGACGAAGTAATTTTCACCGCTAGAAGACTCATAAATACCTTCATATTGTTATTGTGTGCTCAAATTACAGGAAATCTCGGTGTTATGTCACTCAGTTGAGACATAATTAATGTAGTAGCTAGTTAACTTGGATAACAAGATTTGTTTTATTGTGATTCTTAGAATGTTATATGCCCACAAAAATTCAAGGCTACCAGATTTCAGAGATACAGAACATACGTCGATTACTGATATCAGTGCAGTGAAACTCGGATGCCCCTATATAGCCTTAAGCTACTACTTATGTAATTTCAAACCCCAGTGATTTTCCGAAATCCTTCATATTTATTATTCGTTCATTTTAATAAGTAATATGGAATATGTATGATTTTGTAGGTAAATATGAACCAACTCCTAAAATAAAGCTCCAAAACGTCTGTAGCATCATAAAACTATTGAAAGTATCCAAGATTTGATTTCGTTTTCTAGTGTCTCATCAAAAATCGGTAACTGCCAAGATAACAATATCATAGGTAGATACATTTGTGATATGTTTATAGTTTTGATTAAAAGTTCCGATTTCCGACAACATGAAGGGATGGGATATGATGTGGATGTGCGTCACATTCCATTGTTAGCAAGGCTCGTATTTTTCGACTACATGCAAGAGAATTTCCTGTTCATTCGATGGTTTGGATAAGTTATGTTCATATCATGACAATAGAAATGTAATGTGTGGAATATGAAGTGGAATATTGGAGCGATAAAAATGTTCGTGTCCGCAATTTCCGCGTGAAATATCTAATTTAGGAATTTTTGCTTCTTCTGCTGATTCATGCATGTAATATACTTTTTACATACGAACATACAATATGAAATGGAATGGACTGGCCACGGACGAGCGAATATGTAATATGTATGCATACAAGTAAAAGTACTGAGTGACAATATATTTTGGGCTCAATATGGTGGTAAATATTTGGGAAAGTTTTAAATGATCTTCCTATGTAAAAAGGGATATGATTCCATATTTACTATGTAGAGGACACACTGTGTATGTAATAATATGGAATCAAATTGAAAGCATTAGTGAAAGTTTTAAATGGCGTTTCTATATAAAAAGAGAAAGCATATGATTCCATATTTGCTATTTATAGGACTCAGCGTAATACTATATTATGGAATCAAAGCGAAAGTATTTGTGAAAGTTTTCAATGGTGTTTCTATGTAAAAAGGGAAAGCATATAATTACATATTTACTGGTCCCAGTATAATAATTGTGGTATCGCTAAAGGAATAAAAAGGGACAATGGACGCAACGCCGAGAAGAAAAGCAAGAAAAGTGTTTCGCCACGCCAGACTACAGTCTAGTTTATGCTTTGATGATAAAAAACAGATTGTTAACAATAAAATTTTATTTTATTGATATTTTTCCATGCAGACATTCAGTACAGATTCATATATTATTTCATCTTGTGAAGAATAAAGTTTATAGAAATGAGCCCACATACAAAATTATGAGAATGATACACATCCTGGTTTGGTTTGGGCATATAGCTTTCTCCTTCCCCATTTTATATAATATATTATATACTATAATACTTTATATCTTATGTAATAGTTTAAGCAGAATGCAAAACTCAAGAATAAAAGTAACAACTAAAATATTAATCTACATATATAAATTATTTTCCACAGTGAGAGGTACATTTGTATGTGTACTTGGGGACTTGTGCAAGCTGGATAACATTGTAGACGAAGATAATCGAATAGATGATCCCATAGCAGAACTATTTCCATTCAGCGAACCTTGTAATGTGGTCGTCAACGTTGTTTCACTCACGGTAGAATCCCTTTGTCGGTTCGGAGCATGGTTGGCACCGTAAAATCTACTGGAGCAATAAAAAATAATTCACCTTAATTATAATTACAGAGGACGAAGCTTCTTTCTTTCCCTTCTTCTTTACAACTTCTATTTGATTAAGTATAATGTTATGTCATGCACTTGGTTCTGACTTTTGTTTAATATTCTTCCCAGTTCTTCCTATATATATGTGAACGGCATATGATCATAGGATTTTCGTAAAGTGTCTAAAAACTGCTTTGCTTTTTCAAAAGCTATTGCCAATTTTTAAATATTGAATCGCGAGTAATGTTGAAGATAAAATAATCAAAATCATTAAAAAATCCCTTAAAAAATGCTTCAGCAATATTGGTTTTCACTTAAAAGCAAAATGAAGCACAAAAGCAGGAGTCTTTTGGCTATGCAAGGGGTACATTTCCCCGCAAGATAAAGAGGGCCAATGTCATATATACCATGGAGCTGCTAAATGTAATTGAATGCACCAAATGGCTTTAGATGTTATAAAGATGTCAGTTATGTGGAATATACTTTTGAAATATCGAGATCAAGTCAAGATAATAAATTATTGTTATCTAAGTAGAATAAAATTAGATCTAGTATCTATCTAGTATGTGTAGTGTATTATTGTGTATGGAATAAAGAGACCGTAAGCCTTGCACTTGCAATAGTAGCGTTAAGCTCACGTCACTTTGGAAAGCTGCTATATTTGATAAATACCGTATACTTTCTGTAGCTGTCCTGGGCGATAAATCTCTTGTATGATGGATTTGGTCAGCTCTGTCGCATTCACAACAGCAGGTACAATGTGCCCATCTGAATCCAAGAGTCCGAAGACGATTCCATCGATGTCGAACAGCCAAACGAACTTCTCCGTTCAGAAAGCAGTATAAAAGTGCAACCAAGAATCCCTGTTATTGACCAGAAATAAAAATATTATCACGAAAAATCACGTTACTTATCAGTTTTCTCCAGACTCAAGGCTGTGATTACTTTCGCTAGGTTTTTCACTCGACGTAAGTGCAAATCACATTACCTGAGTAGAAATCAATAGTGCTCTTAAATGTTCATATACTGCGGTTTTCGAGCCGGATAGGATAAGAACGTAAGTGATTCCCAATAGTGGCATTAGAACTACAAGAGCTTTTGCAGCTTTTCGAGATTGTTGAGTCTCAGGACTGGTGGCGGAGCGCAATTTTGTTATCAAAACCTAAGAACAATCAATTATGATTGATTGAATGAACATTCTATTAACATATTCATGAATATTAAGCACAACAAACACATTCTTAAGCACTGTGTGGTGCAAAATTGTTATGTTGTAATAAAAGTAAGGTAAAGTTAATTTTTGGACTAATGGGCTCATAAGAGATTCTTTCTTACCCACATAATTTGTATCAAGAATATCATATTGGCTGCCAGCACAATAATAACTGGGGCTTTGTAGATCCAGTCGTAAACGCTTACCATCAGCCATAAACATGTAGACATGTTGTACTCAGCGTCTGTTGCCTATTAAGTTACAGTACAATTATCATGTAGTTATAGTTGTGATTATTAAAAATACACCCAACTGAACCAACCTTAACAAAATACGTGCAGTATATACACAAGTAGTACAATATCGGAAGGTTAGGAATGGATAAATAGTAAAGAAGCATTTATGTGATTGTTTGAGATATAATCAACAAAATAAGACGAAGGAATCCAATAGCGAATGAATTAGCATGAGAAGGTTTTGTTAAAATAACAGATTCTTGGTGTGGTTACACAAAATATTCTTCTCTTGGAAAAGGGCAAAGGTCTTCGAGATGAGAATTTGCTCAATATAATTTGGTTTTTATTAAGAATTAGGTATTATACTGTACTATTTGTTATAATTATTTACTTGAGTTGTATAATATTTAGATAAAGAACAGATAAGCTACAAAACAGTGATTATCATCAATTACACAAATATGAAAATAAAATATAATAAACTCAGAAATTAAACGAAAGAGAAATTCAGTACCAGGTACCTAACCAATATTTAGTAATATTTTTAATATTGCCCTAAGTATATTTTAAAAATGGTGTTACTATAATATACGCAATAATCAATCATAATCTATTAATAGTGCACAAAATAATTACAATACTTAACAAAGAGAAGTAAATAAGTAACAAAATTATTAAAAATGACCTATTTATGTAAGTGAGGTATTTAGCACAAATATTTGATAATGTAAAAAAGGTAGTGAACTCATTACATATTATCAATTATCCAGCGAACATGAAAGTAGTCCAGTGTAAATGAAAAAGTGGGATCCCTAAGAAAGAAAGAGGAAACTAACCGTGGAAAAGTTTCTATATGTATTATGTGTTTCTTATACTTATTACATTAACACTGCTGCTGTACTAATGAAGAGACTAATATAAACATCTTAGCTAATGAGCTTTTTATCAGTATTTATGATGAAACAATATAAATACTTACAAATATATCTACTACTATGTAACAAAGTATACATACACTTGTAGCCTTCTAACAACATAATTTCTTTTCGTGCTACAATGTATAGTACGCTTCGTACCAGCTAATTTAGTGCGTTTATTTCCTAACAACTTTTATGACAATAATATTTATACAGATATATCCTATGCATTTGTTTAAGTGACAGAGAAATATTCTCTATGTGTGTACTATAGTGCTATTTTATTAAGCCGTTAGATATTTGTACAAATTCTAAATAAGTAGGTAACACCCCAATGCGTATATTGGCAGACTTACTCGTATACGTACATATACGTACGTAGGCACTTATTTAAAAATGTATGATTGCAAACCTGGGGGATATTGTACCGTCATGGATACGCAATTTGCAATTTGCATTTTTCGTTTTTACTACAAATTTCATTCACAGATTTGATTTTCTTAATGAAATTTGTAGTAAAAACGAAAAATGCAAAATGCAAATTGCGTATCCATGACGGTACTATACCCCCCTGATTTCATATCTTACACTTTTCTTTATGGATTCCTTTCCTTCCTACAGTATATTATGCTAGCAGGATACAGATATGAGAAGCTGTATAATATTATGACTCCAATGCAACATAAAATATAACGTTTACTTTCACTTTCTTTTTAGATAATGCTTGTACCAATAGGAAAATAACGTATTCGCTGTAGTGCAGTGATATGATTATGATTACGATGTCTCCAGCTTAAAATGGAAATTCGAAGAAAAAGTAGGATAGAAATGCTGCTGGAAGCCATGGATAGATAGATGCATACTTAAGATAATAAAGCTACAAGTCTTCCGCCCTCCCTTCCATCTTACATAACGCTAGTAAACTGAACCCAAATGAAACTGGCTAAAATAACGTAAAGGTTGATAATCCTGCCTGAAGAAATGAGGGGAAGGAAAGGAGTAAGTAGGTAGCTACTTACACACATACATCTACACAATGCAACTTAATAGCTGAGTATTATCATTAAGATATTCCCTTTCTTTCCCTCATTCACAAAATAACTTTCACTATAAAGAGAATCTAAGCAACTATAGGCGCGCATTCGATTTCTTCCGCATTTTTATAAAATGTTCGATGAAATTAAATGTTTCATTTCCGGGGGTTTATTTTATGAGTAATCTAGTGATTCACTTACTATCTTCTATAACAATACAGATTTCACACATTTTAACTATAAACCGGACATTAATTACGTTTTGTCGATTGGACATTCATTCATTTTTGTAAAAATTAGGACATTATGTTTTGCCGAATAATCGGAAATAATTTTTGATAAAAATTCAGGTATTATTTGATTTTTGCAAAACATTTGCCAAAATTGCAGCATTTTGCCAAAACCGCAAGCAGCAGAACCTATTTTCTCGGGATTCTAAAAATGGAAACCCTAAAGAAATTGGATACTCGATTATAGAATATCATAGATTCGTGAATGTGAAAGCGGCGGGCCAAGCCCGACTGAAACCTAAAAATAAGCCGCCAGCTATTCTACAAATAGTAGAAATCTTTAGGTACCCAAGGTATATTATGTAGGCACTAGCCATCTGGCCTGGGTCGGTGTGGTCTCTGTATGCATTAAACGTTTACCTTCTTCTATTTCTACTCTTTACTATAACTTGTCTAGAAATTGTTCTTTGTTCACCTAGAGCCAATCTCGTAGTTTTTTGAGTGTCTTTCAGTTTTCTCCTTTACTATATATTCAGTTGAGCAAACCAACTAGAAAAGATAATTCTCGAAAGTTTTCCCATTGCAATTTGATGCACTGTCATAGAGAAATTCGATATTGCGTTCAGTTCAGTCCAGACCAAAGTGAACTTCCTTGACTTGAACATTTCTTTCTTACATCGGAAATAGGTAGGTACTTTCTTCTTCCCAGAATGTTCTTGCGGAACCGTAACCGACATGGGATTGTCCTAGAGTCCTAAAGACACGCAGAGAACAAAACTTACGTCCAGACACCCATTATTAACCTACACGTAGTACTAATCTTATTTGTCAAGACTGTGACATTGAGTTAAGCTAAAAATATGCCATGAGCCCTACATTATTCAATGTTTGATTTGATTACACTTGCATGTAGTAGTGTCATACAGTTAATTTCTGTTATTTTCGCTTTCAGGTTAGATATTTTGAAAATTCCAATTCTAACGAGATTATATTAACAAAAATTGAATTTTGGGATCTCTTGCTTCATAAATTAAAATAGCAAGTATAGGTGAAAGTAAGGTTATACCTTTACCTACTACTTCTTGGTAAATAAATAACGTACATGTGTCTATAAAACAATTCATCATAATAACTACTTACGTGACATATGAATTACGCAAGGGGGCAAAGGTACTAATTACAAAAGAGCATAACAAAAGTATAAGCAAATAATATAACAATGGATAACAAAGGATTACCTAATGTTCATTAGTCAACATAACATGGATAACACTATTACTGTGAATGAATGAAAGCTTTTTTGGACTGACATGAGTAATAATAAGACCAGTGGGAGTGGGAGGACACATAATTACGATTCTTTGGTCTCCTTTGCTCTGGCCTAGCCAGAAGCAGAGTATTTCTAAGAACTCTGTCTGTCTGTCTATTCTTCAAGCACACACATTGTAATATAACACAAAAAAGGGAAAGGAGAATGTAAACGGTTGAATGAGATGGAAAGTGACACGAGATGACATAAAAAATGTGAAAAGGAGCTAATGGTGCTCGAACAGTAATTCACAATAGAAAAAACTCACTTGTATGTCAGCTGAGGCAGACTGGGTCATCCATTTGGCGATTGACCATCCAATAACGACCATCAATGGTAAACCTATTGGCCCCAAAAGAAAAAAAACTGTCAAAGCTTATGAAGACAGAAGAGGAAGAAGGAAATATTGTAGATAGAGAGAACAGAATATTTTTTGTTCTTTTATATCAAACAGTCTAGTACACTCCATTCAAGTAAGGTTCATATTTCTTATTTATTATATTTCTGTAGTAATACTAACTGGACTGGGCAGTGGCAGTGGAGATTCTAACTTACTTTATGTATAGATAGATTCCATAAATACAAAAAAGAAAAAACTATGGCCTAACAATAAGTTACATAGCAATAATAGCATACCATATCACCTATATGAAAGTCTGACAATAGCATATCGTGTTCTACTGAAAGGGTTGATAGGTTGATGCTTCGCCTATTAGGGATATGTATCTCAATATCTGTATGTATATAGGAAAGATCTTAAATATAAGGATAATAATAGTATTTCAATGTGTATCTTCAGTATTTATGTAACTTGGGCAGATTTCAAGCGAATACATTCGAAGCTGAGCTTTCAGATGATTTTGTTCGACTGTTTTGTCTTTACTTCTCTTGAACTCAGCCAACCCTTACATTATACATACATACATGTCCAAGGATCATACTACCAACAGGCACTTATCCTTAAACTGATTTTTGTTTGGTGTTTAACGAAGAATGAATCAGTTATTTTATTAATTTTTGGATTAGTAAATAAGCCAGCCTCACTTACTCTACTAAAATTACGGGGCATACTATTCTTTTGAACTGAAAATGAGCGAAACATATTTGTATATCTTAACAAATATTTGGCTTTAGGTATTTTCATTCTATTGAATATTAATTTTAAAGAGTATTGGTTTTCCCATCATAATCATTTTTAGACTGCAAAAATTGCGGAATGCAATGGTTAATTGGACTACGACATATACAATGAAATCAGATGTCCAATTTATGTAACAGTGTGTGATTTTTTCGTAATATAAGATTTCTATTTATGTACACTATAAAATGAATTGTCTATATTCTTATACACATGTGTCTGTCTGTGCAAAGAGAGAAAGGGAGATAGCTTTTAGCTCTTTCTCATTGGAAAGTAAATACAAGTGGCATTCACTACCTTGACTGTATCGTTTTTCAGAGCAGATTGTCATAAGCAATATAATTCTCCATTTCTATATTCAGACACTAAAATTCCATCCATCCGCTGAGCAGTTTAGATATCTGGCGTGGCTCACTTCTAGTTAGTTAAAGGAAAGTGAAAGCTTCGCTACTCCTTTGCTTTCTCTATCTCTATCTCTATGCAAAAGTGTATCGGCTCGTTAAGATGTCTCTTCCTCACGCCACACCACTTCAAGTGAAATGAAACCACGCGATGTGATGGTATGTGCAATGATGTTATGCGAGCTGATGCATGAATCGCCTAGATGTACGTATACATAATAATACTTCACTAAAACTAATAGAATTCTGCAGCTTCATACAAGATATAAGGTAATATAAGTGGGAGTAGAACTAAATAAGCAGAGATACTGCATTTCCACCTTTCTCTCTACTTTCTCCGTTTCTGTTTCTATATAGTTTAATTTAACTTGACTTGCCTCTGTCGGTAGAGATAAGTCGATTCAATGGTATTTGTGTTAAGTTTGTAGCTAAAGGCTAGTAGGTTGAGCTTGGAATGTACAAGTAGAAATGCAATTCTTGCTTTGCTTACTAAAACGTTAGCTATTATAAGCTGATAGTGTGCACCAAGTAAATAAGCAAGAATCTGTTCAGTAAGTAGATCTGTGTTTTCATGCCCTAATCCTTACTTTAGGTTGGTAGGTAAGTAAAATTACATTATTGTCTAAATCTACTATAACTACATTACGGATATAAAAATATATGTCAGAGGTCTTTGGGTAGGTTATTATCTAAACCACATACACACTGAATTCCCTAGATGAATGTTAAATATTGCAAGAAATTTTCTCACATTTTAATTTCCTGAACGAATCCGTTACATTTATGTTAAATAATACACCTCTGCATTTCTTGTAAAGGAGCTGTGGTAAGTACTTGATCGGCCTGTAGATTTTTAATATTTATGATGTTATTGCTATTTTACATTCTAAAGTAATATAGAGACGTGTCTTCGTCATTTCTAATATTTAGGCGAAGAACAACATTACGGGTTAAAATCATTTTTAAGGTAATTTTTAATAAAATGAAAAGTGGAGAGCGTTTTCCCAAAATATCACAAAATTAAAATTAGCTTAGGTATTCCAAAAGCATTACGATTTCCTGAAGTAAATACTACCTGTGGGAATGAATTATCAATTCCTTTCTGCGTTAAGAGCAATAAAAATAACGAGCGTTAAAACCTATGCTACAATATCGGTAAAATTAAATACGGCTTTCCGGAATAAAATTGTCAATTTGAATGTTTTGACTATTGATTTACTTGGTCTTCAGACCCACGACACATACTTATACACTTTGACTTGAGCTTATGTAGATGCGTATAAATCCTATCTCCTTATGTTTCATTAAAGCTCTTTCCTGAAACAACATTCCATGCTACTATATAATTATAAGCAATAATACATACATATAAACGCATATACCTTTACAAGACTATTTCTGTATACAGTAAACTTATGGTTTTCGCTTGACTTTCCAACTCCAACCTTTCCTGGCATTATACATACTATGATCTTAGGGTCATCCTCCTATCAGTGCAGTGCTACTACATTATTTGTTTGTAAGTTTAGTCTACCTACACTTTGAATATATACAGAACATAGTTTTATCTACAGAAGGAAAAGGAAATTCATGCATTTTGACTGTTGACTCTAGCAGAGGAAATGCTCAACGCTCAAGCCTTATTTCCTTGGCTCCTCTTCTCTGGTACACGAGTTCAGTCTTTTATTGCAATGTCAATAAACTTTCTAGATTATTTTGCCTTGGTTTTATTTGCCTTTCCTTTATTCACTTACGCTTACCTTACTTAACTGTAATTTAAACAAGGTTCTTTAATAGGACAAAAGTTGCCAATTTTACAAACACATTTTATTTTGCAAAAATATTAAATTTTTTCAAATTTTTGAGTATCCAGTATGCTAATGATGTAAAAATTTGAACATATTTCAAAATATAGACTGTAGGAGACTTGGAGCAGACGAAATAAGCTTGCCTGACAAAAACCTTTTGAGAATATGTTTACTAATAAACAGATAAGGAAATATGTAATAAAAATAGCCAAAATTCATTCTTACCCCACCCGATTCCAGCGTATACCCGCAGCTTGATGTTTTCCGCGACGAAAGTTTGGACCACCAACACGTATAAATATAGACCTGGAAAAAAACCATACATAAGTATCTGCATTCGTTTCCAATTGAATAAAAATCAAATTGATTAAATCTTGCTCTTTTTTTAATTTTGCATGAGAAAATGCTTCTTCAACAAGGTAAATGCAAAGTTTTACATTTCACCGACCGACTAAACTACATTTATCTACCTAGGTATGCGTATGGTTGTAAAAAGTTTTAAAGGTGCCTACTGTCTGCTCATTTAGAGTTAAAAGAGGTGTCAGAGAATAGTGCAATTTTATAGCTCTTCATAGATGGATAAGGTATGAAGTTAAAACGGAGTCACTCCTTAAATAAGCCTTAGAGGGAAAACTAATCCAATTGTAATTACAAAACTCTCACGTAATTGTCCTGAATTGACGTGTAAAAGACAGGCAAGGGAAGATAAAAGTTTCCGCTGCGGCTGCTGGGAGTAAATGGCAGAAGGAATTGTGGAAAGGAGTCGAGTGAGATGAGATGAAAAACCTGTGCACACATTTAGCTCTTTATTATGTTTTTATTGCTCTAGTCTTAGAGTTTCATTTGAACACTAAATTCTCGTATAGACATTTTCATTGCAGACATCAGACACTACAATAGAATGAAATGGGACGGCAGAGATATATCCACTATAGAAATGGCAATACAAATATTGCAGAAATAGAAGCAACAAACACACAAGTATAAAGATTCAGCTAAGCACCAAGGTAAAGAAAGCACAATATCCCAGGCAGCACATGTTTAGGGGCCATATGACAAGAATGACCTCAAGCAATGTCACGTGACCCCATTGCAACCTTCTAAATGTCTTTTATGACCATAATTATTGTTTAATAGGGTAATTAGATACTAAAAACTTAAAAATTACATAGTAGAGGTAACTGGAATGAATCAGCTGTCACGTGGTTTGAGCCAATCTATGCGCGGATGCATTATTTTTGAATTAAAAGTACATTTCCATTTAGAAAATGTGTTTTTTGAGTTTTTAGTACCTAATTTACGTATTAAACAATAGTTATGGCCATAAATGACATTTAGAAAGTTGCAGGTTTAGAAGGGGTTTCGTGATATTGCTAGAAATCATTCTTGTCATATGGCTTCTAAATATGTGCCGCCTGGGATGTTGTGCTTTCTTTATCTTGGCCTGCTAAGCTAAGCCAAGCCACTTTCTATAGTGTGTGCTGGTAGCTGGTAGGTATCATTTCTGTTCTGTTTTTCTTGTGGATGTATCAAAGATTTAATTTTGCCCATGTTCAATGTCCAGTTCAATTCAGCTGACTAAAGTAACTCACATCACATCACATCAGCTCATCTCTCTCATACGGATGGGAAAGCTTTAAGAAAGTCAACGTGCAGTAAATATGAATCTATAGAGGAGAAAGAAACCCATGACGAGTTAAGTTAAACTAACAGTAAGTAGAAATTATTATATTGGCTCAGTTCGAGGAAGAATCTTTTAGAAAGCAATGTATACCTACACATGTCGCAGGTTTATTGGATATCTTATGTTCAATCAGAAGCTTTTTCAAATGCACAACTTTCATTTTGAAATTAACGAAATAAAATAGGTTTTGGTTTATTGTACTACATAAGTAGACAAGAAAAAAAATTTAAAAATAATATACTCTATACCTATAGGTATATAGGTATAACTAGTTTTGTATTTTTTAATCCTTTACTAGCTAATTGCTTTTTATCCTACCTAAGTTAATTATTTTAAAAAAACTATTTAACTTAGAGGTACTTAATATGTTTTCGTAACGTAAATTTTTAAAAATTCGGTCAAGATCTTATTCCATTTAAATTTTTTCATTTTCTCTAAAACTGACCATGTGCATACATTTTTGAGAGGTACAAATTGTCCTGCAACATACAGTATAGGCCTACTACAATAGAGCAAACGGATGGAGTGACGTTAAAGAAAAGTGGACGTGCCCTAACCATAACACAATAATATAACGAAACATAACATAACACTCAAAATACAATCAGATAATTGGATGCAATAGGAATAGATAGACTTTCTCCTTTTTTAACGGCAGATTCGATCCAGTATTTCCACTAGTAGTATGCAGTAGGTATGTAACTGTCTGTTGTTTTAGAACTCTCGTGTATCTTTCTTCAAATAAAAGAGCAACATGGGTTGAATGAAAATGAAACTAGATTATTCTGCAATTCACTGATACTAAATATAAACTATACTGCCACCATGATATCTAATGGAACAAAGAAATCGTTCAGACAGAGAACTACCAAAACCATCTAAATAAATAAAAGATACCGAGAGATCTCCTAAATAAACCGAAGTCAATAAAGTAGTGACAGGACAAAGACAACTATACTATTTGCCTTACTCTTTACAAGGTAGTATACTCTAATCTTTACTTAAATAACTAAAACATAAAGGAGACCATAGATCTTGATTATATTTTCGATAGGATTGACTGTTGGATCTCAGACCTCATGCATTTTCCACACAACTATCATAACTTTATGTCTTCTCGTCAGATATTTAGTAATATAAGTAGGTAACTATTTATCACTGCAATGCTTACTTTCTCAACAAACTACAAATAAAGGTCACAATATGTATCCACCTATTATGTACGCAATCTAACAGTACATTAGTGGAATCCATGAACGAATTACTTCTTTTTTGTATACTGTAAATGCATAACTACATTTAATTGCATTATACAATATTACATAATTGCTTAAGTACATTATATAAGCATCTTACATTTAAGTACCTTTTTATGATTACCTTCGAACTTCAAAGAATCGTAATTAAATCGTATTTAATGTGTAAAATTAAGTATAGCATGTTAAAGATGAAGAAAATTCGAACCTTCAACAAACATCCAGAAGAAATTGGTCAGATGGAAATAATGAAGCATGATGAATGTAATACAGGAGATTTGATTTGAATGTGCTCCAGGTTGAGACTGTCAAAAGAATTTAGAAACAAGTTATTTACAGATGGAGTTATATATCTGTTAAAAACCAAATGTAACGTCATTGTCTTTTCGACAAACTTCAGTTGTTTGAAGTCAATGTACATAATCAATGTATTTTTCAGAAGCTTTATATAAGTATGAATTATTTATTTACCTGAGGATCCGGATTTGTACTTGTTACTGTTGTAGTGAAACTTGTAATGATCCACATAGCATCAGACAAAATATATGTAACAATTAGATTTGTGTGGATTATATTTCTGAGACAGCGGAGCTCTCTGTAAAAATATACCAATTTAGAACATCAGAAATAAGCTATACCTATATATTTTGTATTTATTACTTTTATTGGTAATTTATATTTTGGATTAATCCGGGATTGGAAGGCAATTACTTTAAAACTAGAAATATGACCATAGCTGTGATGAGCGCTGATAGTGAAAGGCAATAACCGTAAAAGTACACATCAGTAGTAATTTCTAAATCTCCATTGTCCGTTGCTGGAGGTGTAGTCTTAAGAGCTGGACACAAAGTATAGTCGGTCTTGTCCCAGGTTCCATTGTCACAGTATCGTGTTGCATTGTCTACACAAAATTACAATTTTGCAAATTAGTTTATAATCCCAAGTTATAATTTCAACACACTGTGGGATTCTGTTAAAATAAATATTACTATAAGCATTCACCTAATTATATTTGTAACAGCTTTCTCTTGCTTTCATTAGGTTAATGGCTAATGACATCTTATTATACTACAGTTTCCCAAGAATATTAAATTCTTAAAGTGTGTCTTACAAATATCTAATAAATACCTTAATTTACAAGAGCAAATTAGGAAATGTTTTTTCATAAGTATGTATGAATCTGAATGAGAGAATATCTCATATAGCTGAACAGTTATTAATTTTATTATTAATAAATCTTTTAACACGCAAAAGCACCGTTACAGTGTACTGTGTATCACAGATTAATTAAGTGACTGTCATAATTTGACGAGGAAAGTTTGCATAGCAATAATATTTTGCTACATCGCTACCTGATTTAGTTCAAGGCTGACGAAACGAAGCATTCATATTCGTTATCGCTAATGATTCAGTAATTAAAAAAGGTTAATTGCAACTGAACAAGATAATAGACAGTTGTGTGGAGTGGAAGATGAAAGTGCAAAAGTATAAATGGGACACATCAATTAAAGAAAGGAGGAAAATTAAGGCAGACCGTGCCAAGCCAAGCCACAGAACAAAGAAAAGACAAAAAAGACACTCAGAAGTTAAGCTAACGAAGTACTCGTAAATTATGGCTTCGTATCCTAATTGAGAATATATATTTGTTCGAACGTGGCCTGGCGTGAGATCGTATATTAGAAACGAAAGAAGGACTCGTGAGTGAAATATATATTTTATGTAGAGCCAAGCCAAGTTAGTAAAAGTAAACTATTTACAACTTTAGTTATAATAAGTATAACTGCAGTTAAGTTTGCTTGCTATTGCTTTAGCTAATTCATTTGATCATTTTCTTTGTTAGAAAGAGTTTTTAACTGGAAGCAGTCGAGTCGAGGGCTATAGAACACTTCCCCACAAAAGATAATGATACGAAAAACATTGTTGTTGAACTCATGTTGAAACTTTGCCAGCTATAAAACTTAATAATGACTCTGAATGCACTGCACAGCCAAAATATATTGCTAGCCTACGTTCTTTCATCTCTGTAGCAAAAAAGCAAAAGAAAAAATTGCAGTAAGGGAAAAAACATTGAAAACAAATGTATAGGTGGTAGAGCATAGTACAGATCTAGAGTATACGAATATTGTACTATAAATAGTACAGAATTTACAAGTCGAAAGTTGAAACACAGCTTTGTCTCTTTGGATGACATTTGCAACTTGGTATAATGTTTTGTCTCCGTAGACAAGTTGACGGGAAGAAGACAGCGCAAGAAAAATTCTAATTGCAAATATTGCAAAATATTGCGTCTCTAATTACAAAGAGGTGTTAGTTGAGCATATAGGAAGGAACGGAGATACAGAAGAAAAAATATAAATAGATAATCATACACGTAAACAGAAGATATAAAGAGTTTCCATGCATAAAATACTAGTATTAGCATTTTATCTACTTAGGTCGACAAAAACAATAAATTGGTCAATTCGTGTTCTGTTCTTAAAAATTATACCCGCCTGAAATTATTGTATATAAAGAGAATTCAGATTTTTTGGTTGAACCATAGTTGATAAAGATGCAGACTAATCTTTATTTATGTACAGAAAATGTATGTATCAGAAAATTACAGTAGAATAGAGCGCAGACATAACTTTATCCAAATAACAAGCAATGGGGTTCTTTGCATAAGCTACAATTTTAAATAGGATTTTCTAAGAAATAAACATATGGCCTGACCGTGCCCTGGCCTGATCTTGAATAGCTTGCAATCTCTATGGCATGCTATCCAATTATAACACGTAGATGTCAACTGAACCATTTAGTTATTTTCGTCTCTTAATTGTGTTTCCACATTTCCATGCAATAATGTTTTATTGGATTGGATTTCTGTACTGTGCGGCCGCAACTAATCGGAAACTAAATGCGATTGAATAAGTTATAATGGAATCAAGTACATCTGTGAATCCAATTATTTAACCAACGTTAGTAGATCATATCATATGGTATCACTACATAAAAGAAAATGTAATTGCATAAAATTCAAATATGTCTCTGTAGAAAAAGTTATATACACTTTTGGTACAGGTGTGGAATCTATAGAAATGGAGGAAAGAAAAATAGCAACATTTATGAAAGGTATTGAAGACAAAATCCTTAGCTATGCTAAAGCCAGTCGTCAGTTTCGTGCTAACTGATATTATCGACGAATCAATTACGAAGCTTTATTGAGAACAAGATATCTCTTGAAATAGCAATATACATTTTAATTGTATTTCTGAAACAATATGAAACTAGAAGTTACACCATAGCAAAATCCCATTGAAGCTGAAACCACGAATTTTCTTTCTTATTGTATATTGATATTGCCACTTTAAATAGGTGGACTGTTTTTTACACAATTTACATGAATGAAAGCATACAGGAGCTCGTTAATTAAATATCATTTACTACAACTACAACAGAGTTCATTAAATTAATGTCTAAATAAACTTTTGTTCATCGCATGCTTTAAAAAATATTATTTGGCGACTGGAATTGTTTGCATTCATTCAAATAACCTACACAAGGAAGTTTGAGTTAATAATTGAATGTTTCGGGACAATTTTATACAAACTTAGCAGAACAAAATGCAAAGTAGTTTGAATAAGTTACTGATAGCCTTACAAAAGCTCGCATATGAAATTGCTTTGTGCAATATTAACAAAAATTACCATATTATTGCACACATACTATGTAACTATTTGCAAAAGGGTACCATTGAATTCGTCACTGTAGTTTAGGAAGCAACAATAAATAAATTCAGTTCAGCAATAATCGTGTTTTTTCTGAAATCGTTAATAGATGCAATTTGTGAAATAGGGAAAAACACAACATACTATTACAAAGTGGCATAACTATATAGAAATGCATAATTTTCTACGAACATACAGTTTATGACTGTATTTTGACAGAAAAACTATGTCTATAAAAAGTTGCTTTATATGATTAATCGTATTGTCTAATAATTCTTCTTTTTCTATTATTGTCGATTTCCTTATAGTGTCATTTACCATTTTCCATTTCATTTTCGAATTATTTTATTGTCACTTTTAATATGCGCCTTTGCAAAATTGCAAATCAAAGTGGAACTCCAAAATGAATTGAATGTGACTATATATGCAATAATATATGCAACAAAGTATGCTAAAATTGGCATAATACAGAAATAAGGTGCAAAGTAGATGTAGTAATACGATTGCTACTCTACAAAAAATATAGTAACCTACAGAGAAAGTAAGGATAAATTGTTAAGAATGAATTCTAGGTCTTTCCCGTTTAATACGATTCTTTCAGCTTTGTATTGCAATATAATATAGTGTAGTGTAATGGTGTACGAGGAGACTACTATATCTTTTCCGTGATATTGCAGAATGTGGAGTAGAGGAAATAAAGTGGCACTTTGGGAAAAGAGATTCCTTCTTTCATGAGCCCTGTGCTAGTAGCTTGTCTTTGTATTGCTAAATAGATTGAGCGAGCAGATGGCTTTGACGGAAGGTTACTTTTCCTTTTACTTTCAGCACAAAGAGTACTAACCGAACCATCCCCTCCTACCATTGCCCTTCGCATACTATAATTCAGGTTGCTTTTTCTGCTACAATCCTCTTGCTTTTTCTCCAGAGCTCCTTATACAAGATTTCCTAAATTCCTTGCTAAAAAGAAAAGTACAGGGTCGAACATAATGATGGTGACGGTGATTTTACAAACTACGAGACGGCAAAAAATATTAAAAAATACTTTTTTCGCACATGCTGTTTTCCAAACATCGGGATTACTTTATCATTTGAAAATTGCTGTCCGAATTAAAACGCCACAAGACAATTTCAGGTATCGATAACTTACACAATACTATGTATTCAGATATTACAGCCCAATTATCAGCTTAAAAAAATATTGCCGATTGTGTAGACTCCGAGAAATTGTTTGACTGCAATGGAACAATCAACTTAAAAAAATTATAATTAAACTTATGTCGAATAAAAATATTGTCTATTATTTGCGGACACAATGCAATTATGGAACTTAGGTAATTGTAATTAAATATAGAACTTAGAACATTATTAATTGCAAAGTTGAAAGTGTTCTACTTTTTTTAATCACATTACATCAACACTGTTGACAGCCCATTTTTGCTAAGGATTTAGAGGGTGCATTTTGCTATGCTAACATTCTCTACAAAAATGAGACCGTATGCTATAATTATAGGCCTAGTATAATGAATATTACTACATATAACTATGCACTATTACCAGTCGCCAATGCGTATTGTACGACCCTGTACATGCTACATACATTTAGCACGCATAACTGAACTTGGTACCTAACCTATGTAGAAGACTGTGTAGGTAGGAACATGCATGGTTCACATTATGACTTTCTGTTAAGGAAGACAGGAAGAAAGGATCTAGTATTTATTTTACCTATACAATAATACATGGAATAGGAGGCAGAGCAGAGCAAGGAAGTCAAACGAGCTTAACTTAAGGAAAGCAAGTCAAAGAATAAGGAGAAGAAGCCAAGAAAAGACTCAATTGCTTTTCTCCGTTTCTGTTTGATTCTTTTGTTAGTCCTTTTGTGTATGTAGTTATGTAGTTATGTAGTAGTATATGTAGAAACTATGCGAAGACTATGCTACATATTTCTCTGTGGTTCTGGTCCTGGTCTGGTCTGCTTTCCTCTTTCATCCGTTATATAATCTGTACATGTTTGTTACACAACGTTGAAACTGAGTGACTGAATCATGTAGATTTATTTACCCTCCGTGTGCAGTACTATCTATACATGTAAGTAGTAAATAGTCCCGCACATACTTGTAATACATATTTACCTACATAGTAATATAGGTAGACAAAGTACTACGGTATGTTCCTTTCTATTTTGTGACACCTTCTACTTACAAAGACAAATACCGGTACACACTGACACTGCACAACACACTCAATGTATGCAGCAACATATATCTTGTTACGAATTTTGTTTAGTGATTGTGCAAATAAAAGTGTCTTATCTAGAGATCTACCTCGTTTGGTTCACTATATCCCCGGGAGAATTCATGTACTGTAATAAATTCATGCACAGGGAATGAATCAGTTTAATACTTTTCTTGTGTGGACAATGAAAATGCAAAGTTATGGAGGGCTGAATTCTGACTTCTAGTATATACTATTTGTATATTGTAGTACTTGAATTTACATACTGCACCTGCTGTTATGGGTCTGTCAAGCTGCTCTTGTACAAATGGAAAATTAAATTGAATATACATTTGAGTTGGTTGAATTCAGTATGTATTAATCTAAATAAATACAGGGATTTCCTGATACGTTAGCCTGTGATAATATTTAAGACACCCGACCCCCTCCCTTCTAATTACTGAATACTACCTACTAGGTACTTGTACTTATACTGATAGCTGCACTACAGTTATTTTGTCTATGAGGACTACTATACTAACTTACAACTTAAAAGTATTTTTAAAGAAGGACAAAATGGAATTTTGTACCACAAGCGAAAAATCTGAATTAGCTTTAATGGGATATTTATATTTTTTGACAATAAATTAACAAATAGTGTTCTCGTTTTTCACTTTTTCTTACCCATTTCTTTCCTATAAGAAACTAAACAAATATCCAAATATATATAATAAAGTAGAACTTCATTCAAATCGAAATATTGTGGCTATGCTAAATATAATATATGAATATGCCTATATGTACTATATCTACATTGAAAGAATGCCTTATAAGGATATGTACTAAAGTACTTTGTAAATAATTCATAAAATTCACTCAAGGAAGCGTAGCATTAGGATTACCTCTTGTTATTGTAAAATATGTGATTCAGCCCTTTAACAAATAAGAATGAAGCTTAAATGTAATGTTGCTCATTGTCTGGAAAATTACAGATATATATTTTAACGAGAGTATTTACCGATCTATGTGTATTTAGAATGCGTAATTTCAAAATACAACATCCAATGAACTATCCAATAATCTACAATTACATAACGTAAGCCACAGCACAAGCCAGCCTTTCATCTTCATTCTTATCCCCTAAACTGTAGGTAAAGTCAAAGAGTAATGCGTATTTATTGCAGCATGTCGTTATTGTGTAAAACGGAATGAAAGGAATGATGCAGGTCGATTAATTCTTATTTCGCATTATCTACAGCAGTTTAATGTACACAAATAGTAATAAAAGCTTAAACCCCAAGTTCCCATCTCTATTTTATAGACGAATACTTTACTAAATAGTACATGTTTATACAAATACTAAAGCAGTTCTCATCCTTATATCTATATCATTGTATTAAAGCAGTTCAGCAAATAAATACAAAACAAGTGTGCAGAAAGTAGTAAATCCAAATTACTAATGCTACACTGTACAAACAGTATATAATAGACATACCAAGAGTAATACAACAAACATAACTACGATGTTACTCTGATGAGAAGATTTGACTACTTGAGTTTACCGAGCCAAGGAATGCTATTGTTTATTAACATTTCGCTCTCTGGCATGGCTTAATATGTTTTTGAATGCCTGCGTATCAAATATTAAAATGTATTCTTGTAATCCTTGCCAAGGGATCCTATAAACAGAATACAGATAAAGGAAATGTAATTTTAAGTTGCGAGAGGAATATTAAAGTTCAAGCAAGTCAAGAGGGAAGGGAAATACATAAATGGAAAGGTTGTTCGTAATATAATACAGTATGAACAGTTATGCATCATAGTAATTATCCATAAAGACATAAATTGCCACGAAGAGACAGAAGACAGCTGAGATGCTGAAGTTGTTGGTGTAAAGAACGACCAGGGTGAATATTCTTACAAAACTTTTATGCATCATCATAAAACAAAAGAGACAAACGATTGTAAAACAGTATTAACTTCATATGCAGACTAGAAAGGCAAACACTATAATTCTAACACACTAACTGACATGAGAATAATATACATACAATCAACTTGAACTCTTCAGATGTAAAAGTCAAAGATACAAATAGCGAATACGAGAGCTAGTACGCAAGGGAAAGAAACCACACACTATATTTGTATTATAACTATTACGAGGAGTTTTGGTGTCATGTCGTCATTATAAACTAAACGAATTTGGCAAAGATGGATTGCAAGATTGCATTATTAATATACAGACTATTCTTTACTCGCGTTCCGGTATAAATGCTTATTAAGTATGCAGCATGAAAGTGGGAAGAGCAATAATTAAGATCATGTGGGAGTATAAGAACGTTTTGTTGGATTTTTATTAGTCACAAAAGAGAAAGCTCAAGCGGGCAGATTCATAAAACAATAGTTTTCCTTACAAAACTTTTCCTGGATGATGGGTAGTTAATTTGTAAAGGAAATTATTGAACCGAAAACAAGGAAACCACTATACTATACACAAAAACCAAAGCATACAACTTGTCAAAGATATATCCTTGAACATTTTTTTAGAAACACAATGTGCTAGAATTTGATTTACCAATGTTAGACCACTGTGCTAACTTTACGCATCTTGTCCTGGAAATGTTTCTGACGTGAAAGAGCATATCCTAATACACCTTATTATAAGTTGGTAAATTCCTAAATTCCATTAAAGTCAAAGTACCACTTGATCTAAGAAGGTATGCTACATACTAGAATGTGATTAATTACTTATTAATTGACTGTGAATTATTAATTATAAATTAGTAGCACATCTTTAAAAATTGTGCCTGAATATTTTCATATTGAATCTTGCCACACTGATCTGAATGGGAGATGGGGCTTACTTAACATTTTAGAATGTTTAATTAAGTAACATATCGTATTCGGATCACAGTATGCCTGGATATCATTATATAAATCATAAAACACTGAGCTACGAAGTAAGCTAGGAAAAAAGTAAGTCAAGATGTAAAGAAGATAAAGCATTGCATAGAATACAATAGGGAAAGCACAGCTATAAAGAATTATAGTACATTGGATTATGAGGACGAAGAAAACTTACAAGATGCGTCGTAACGAATGCCATTGAATTCAGAAAAACAAGGTAGAGTTGCATTAAGTTTTGTTAGCGTTTCCGGCCAGCACAGAACCTTATCGTAGTTTCTCGGGCAGTAGACTAGACTGGTGTTGTGATTTGTGTGATCAAGAGTTGGGTTGACGTGGCCAAGCCACGGAGATGAGGATGAGGTATTGTTTAGCAAAATAGAGCCACTACTGTTACTCACTACAGTGTCACTCTCACTGCCTCTGGAAGATATATTAGGATTTGTAAACTGAAATTCTTGTGGAATGTCGGATCTGTTTGTATCCTCGTAGTCATTGTAGCAACGAAACTCCTCCAGACTGAATTTAGCAAGAAATATTTCGTCCGGATTGCTATCTGTGGAGTTCTGGTCCATTTCCAAAATCTTGGAGAGGTGATCTATGACTGTGGAGTTCCAATTGGAATTCTCCAGACCCAATTCCAGGAGATTACTGATATTATCACTACCACCACCACTTACACTACTCCCACTCTTCCTGCTCGTTCCCATGCTACTTGATTCTCCGGACGACAAGCCGACGGGATCTCTCATTACTCTAAAGAATAAAGTAAAAGCAAAGTTGAACAATAGTTTTCGGTCAACTTTTTTTCATCCCTTCAAGTTTATTTCATAAGCGTCAATTGCATTCTCCTACTTTTACTACTCCTACTATAGCTACTCCCTACTACATATATGCAAATTTAATCGTTATTATATTAACTTTCACTTGCAGCAGAAAGGAAATTATGTTTTATTGCTCCAGCAGCTATCCTATTATTACATCACGCTGAACACGGCCCGCTTTCTAATATTTCTTCATACAATCTCATTCCGAAGAATAACTTTCATTTTAATCCCAGATGATTTGCCGTATACTGAACACGAAGCCAATAAACTACAAACTTTGCTCACTACAGATATTTGCTATAGAATACTGTATAAAGAAAGTTTTACTTAGGCCATGTAGGAAATTTTTACCAGTATTTGCTGCAGGTGCTAATTAAGTGAACGAGCGTCACATAACATGAAAAATAGATTTATGTGCAAAGAACATCCAACAATTGCAAACTGACAACATTATGAACTTCATTAACCACGTCTTTGTTTAATGTATTATTTTAAATTGTTATTGAGCAGTATTATATTAAAGAATTCCATATTGACCATAGATACTACTTTAGTGACATGGCAAGTTCTTACTTAAGCTGGTTTTTATTTTTGATACTATAGTGTAATTATGTATGTACCAAAATCTCCTAATGCAATATCTGGTTAAGTTTACTTTCACTTATTTCTAAGAGTTTAAGCTTTGGAAATGGAGGGTTTACATAGGAGCCACTTGTCATGACAAATGTCAATTCTCCTAATATAGTACCTGTTTCCAGCCACGCGTTTTTATTTGTACTTTGGCATGCTACAGTTTCAATTTAATTCTTTTTTTGACCTAACTTGCCATTACTATTTGTATTACTGTCTCCTTCAGATTATTTTTTTCTGGTTAAATTGCTTTTCTTTCCTAGTACCGTAAAACAATTTTCTTTAGACTTAAACAACTAAAACCTACCGTAATCGACGACTAAAGCCCCCCGAGTGCAAATAATATGTATGCTCTACATTGGGAATAATTTTATCAATGGGGAACTAAATTTTAAAGTGACATTATGCAACAAAAATGCCACAGTAAGCGACATGGGGAGTCAGTTAATCGATTACGGCAAATTTTTGAAAGTTATCTCTTCTATGTATCATGAACAGCTTTGTTAGAAATAAATGATCTGGCTGGAGCTTTGTGATAGAGACACAGACAAGGGACGCTGTCGTTACCTTAAGTCACAACTGACAGTTTCCCTATGATGCTTTAAATCGAGAGAAGATCAAGTCGAATCAATTTTCTGTCAAATTTTTCGCTTAGTGGTTTTCCCTTTGCATCCAGCCAAGCATACCAAACCAAACCAGCAGTAAAGTAAAGTTATCCAGCAACTTGAATTGACTGGTTAAGTACACTAGTTCCACGAATATATGTATCTATCAGTTGCAGAATGTCGACAGTTGTAATAAAACTGGCAAAAGTACAGATAAATGCTTGAGCATCACATTTTTCCTGTACAATATATAAATGATCTTAAGATAACATTCCCATCCTTTATAACTTTACTTACCTACTTACATATATTATTTCAAAGGCTCGGATATGTAGTATTCTGTATTATATTAGTGTTATGTACAACACTAACTTTACATTTTAAGTATGTATATCGCGGCCACTTAACTCTATATATCCTGGGTTTTTTAGTATAGTAGGTATTTGCGAATAATTTCTGAGCAATTGCAAAAATTGGGGTAACTTATGTGTAAGGGTGTTTTTTGCAACTTAAAATATATAGAATGAAAAAATTCTTAACTTTCTAAAATTGTGTGGACAATTTGGAAAGTAGAAAATAGACAACTCTGTATCTGTTGGACAGTTTTGGCAATACTTATATTCCTGTGCGTAGTTGAGTCTTTAATGAATATCTTATACATTTTTGCATTTTTAGTTTCATTCTACATAATATGTACTATTTGCCTCACGTGCATGATGATTTTAGTGTCATGCATACCATACATATCCGAGCTCTGATTATTTATTCCTAATACTATAAAGAACCTAAATAGCTACTACAAAAATCAAGATACAGTCACAGTCACTCTGATCCTCTTTCCGTTGAGTTGACACTAATAACAACTTATATACCTATCCCAGTAAATATATGGATCCCTAGTTTATAACTTCCTCAAAGATTCAAAGCCAAAGCACGAAAGATACTTAAATTCCTACTTGGATAGCTTGCCATAGTAAGATTTCAAGTCAAGTATTGTAAAACTTTAACCTATCTAACTTCAATCTTCAATAAAATTGTACTGGCGAAATGAATGTAATGGTTTGGCAGAACGATATCATTAAAATTTCAGTAAGGTACTTTTACGGTAAATTGATCTTACATCAAAAATCGTTTGGAAAGCGTCTCTTTCGTCTCACAGGCACTGTCACATTAGTAGTCTGCTCTGATCTGTCTGATTGTGGTTGTGAGCTCGGCTTTGCTATTATAAATTAAGGTTATACGTTTATATGTAACTAACTACCTCAGATTCAGAACATTATTTTAATGAATCCCGTTTTCTGTAGATTCGGATTCGAGCCCGATTTGATATTCTTACTGTTTACTCCAATTTTATTTTGTAATGTAGTAGAAAAATGTGCAGCTATTTCAAAAAATATTTCTCACTTCATTAACTTTGTTTTTCTTCTTTAACAAAATAAAAGCACTGAAGCTGTAAATAGAAGAATTCTTTTACAGTACACTAGCACTGCAGATACAAGTTATCTCTAAGTAATGTGTTTCGTTGCAAAAAATACTGACAAAGAGTTTTATACATTTGTACTTACATTCAGTCAGTATGCAGTAGGTACATATAAGCAAGTAAATAGTATACTACTGTAGGTACACAGCTTAGGATTAGTTGTGTGCACAAAGTGTAAATAAAATAAATGAGAGGATCACTGAAGCGATGTAAAGATACACTTTACACTAGTATACAGTATAAAACAGTGTGTAAACTATCTTAAAGGCAATTAGCACAGGAAAAGAGATTTGCCACTAATCTGTTGTTTTTGAGTAAGTGTAGTTTAATAGAAATGCATAGGAAGTGTATGCAGAAGGATATAATTTGAGGAAGAGAAGGAGAAATCCCAAGCTTTGTGTTTGCGAGCGACAAAAGCTCTAAAGATTCTAATTCAGAGTTAGCAGAACAAAACTAGAGTCGAGTGGTACGGTTTGGTTGGGATTGGCGTGTCTAAGCTCAGCTTGCTTCCTTTCCCGTGGTTTGGTTTGGTTTGGTTTGGTTAGGTTTTTGGATGCTGCGTTGAGTTGAGACTCTGAGAATGAAATTGAGTTGAGTTCAGTAGAGTCGGTTTTGAGATATATATGTGACTGTGAGAGAGATTTGGCTTTAACTTATTTGCATAGCTTAAATTCGTACGTACGTACGATTCCTTACTTACACTTACTGTTGCTTTACTTACTTTAGCTTTGCATTGAAATTCACAATACTGAACATACATACAAATGTTAAACTAACAAACTAACTTGACAACAGAAGAACAGACCAGAACCAGAGTGTACCGTAACACAACATAACATATAAGTAACATAGCACAACAATTCCAATTTTACATCCGACCGCATCCCTTACACTTTAAAAGCGTCAAGTCAAGTCAACTCTCGTCAGGATTAGATTATCTACACGGGTGCTAAATATAGTTAGTTTACTCTTATTAACCCGAGTAGCCCGAACCCGAAGGTTAGTGTCTCTTCTTGTCTCATGGAGTAAATACTCAACTCAAGCTAGAGTTGTTCTCTTTCTGTATGTACTAGAAACACTAAATTTTAACAGAAGCGGATGAAATTCTTATTATATTTAAATTAGAGAAATAATTAATCTTGAATTATTATAATTCCTTTCTCTGGCGATGCTAATTTTCCTAACTAAGTATCTAATTAAGTTCCATTAAATCATACAGATTACTAAAGTCAAAGTCCCATTAATTGTAGTAGAGTAATTCTCTAAATTCTTTACACAAACAAATGCATTTAATATTATTTATGATTTCTTAAGACTCATCTCTAAAATTCCCAAACCAATGAAATACATAATTATATACCTGGTATATTCTGATGAGAATATTGTTGAGAGTAAAACTTTTTTAATTGAAGTACAGCCGTACAGCAACAATGGTTTTCCCTTATAAATTATATTATGCACAATTATGCAGGCAATTCCATTGATTGCTATTTAGTTAGTTATAAGTTCTCAAGCTCCAAGCTTAATTTAGTTTTAAATAGCAGGAAGTTTTAAGGAAATTCCATTAATCACAAGGGAGAACTTACACTTGTGTGTAGTAATGTGGTATGAATTTAATGGCGAGTGTTGAGAACACTACTACTGTACTATATGTGTATGAAGCTGATGTGATGGTGATGGTATTCGAAGTTTGATTTGATTATTCCCCACAGACTGGACCGTTTTAGGAGAAAGAGTATCTATTGTCGTTTGCAAGTAATGCGTATGTATTAGATTCCTTTGTTCTTGTTGTCGTAAGCATTTTCGCTTGCTTCAGAACACGAAATGAAAATGAATGCAGGGAAAGAGTGTTTGTTATACTTGTAAGTTGACAAATCTATGCTAGATACTAGAAAGTAGGAACTAGAGATAGAAATGAAATCAGTGCGAGACGCCTGGAGTCTCATCAGCTACTAAATCGAAAAAGCACAACTCACTACGTACAAAGTGAAGAGTTCTGAAAAAGTTAAACTGACGAAAGTCAAGTCAAAGCAAAAGCCTAGCCACAGAATACGGAATACAGAATACAGACAGAGAAGTGGATTGGTGTGGCTTACGTTTACGCTAGTTAGTTAGCGTTAGGAAAAGAAGAGCTCAAAACGCAACCGTTTCTTTATTCTTGATGCGTGTTCCTTCAAGTCTACCTTGTGACTGTTTATGTATCTGTATGTCTATTTTATCATTGCTTGGCATGATAATGGTATGGCATGCTGAGGCTTTTTCTATGGGATTGCGTGACATGACATCCCAGGTATTCAGTACACATCCTAAGTCTAGAAAACTAAAACTACTCACTCAGTATGTAAGTGAGTGGGTATGTAGTAAGTATCACATAACATTCTAATACTTCAGTAGTGTCCTGTCATGTCCTGGTAAATCTTCTCTGTAGTCCACACCAAAATGGTCCAGGCCAGGCTAGGACAGAAAGAAATCAGAACAGAATCAGGCTAACTAAAAGAAATGCAATATCGATAGCTCTACTACCCTTACTGGAGGATCAAAAAAGTAGGGAACCCCATATGCATTCGCCGTGACTACATTCTGCATGTGTACTTTAGTCATCACTATCACATCAGCATCAACATCAGCCAAAACTCAACATTTTCCTTAATATCTTGCCACCTATACAAGATGCTCGTCTAATATAAAGTCAAGAACCTCGTCTTCACGAACTTTCTAATTTTCTCTTACTCTGCTCAATACAACTGCATTAAATATGGTACTAGGAATTCAAGGACCGCCGGAATATTGGGAACATACTAGACAACAGAGGCTACTTTTGGCATTACTGTATGTATTACTTCCTCCTTGATAAGTTCAAAATATTGATATCTGCATGTTTTGTATGATGCATTACATAATTTTTGAGTTCCGAGAAAAGTTTACTCGTTCAATGATAAGTAAATGTTAGTGCTGTCCCAGGGCAGTATATGTAAACAAGCAATATTCCTAAGGACTGTTTTCTGTGGTACTAAAAGTCCTAGAATCAAATTTATTTATTACCACATCACTGACATCACTCTCTTTCCCTTTGGTGTGCCCACGCAAAAAATTACTTTACAAAGAAAAAGCAAGTACCGACACCTACATTATTATACTGTATGAAGCAAAATAAATGGACCAGTTTGTTGGCATATTTATTAACTTTTCCGCCGAGAAGCAATCACTGCCACAATTAGTACATTACCTAACGAGAATTTCAGAGCTAGTAATTTATCTTTTGCTGTACATTTTATTGAAATATTTTTGGCCCAAAATAATAGAAATTGTGGCGCGGTGGACCCAAATTATGCACATTGGACTTGTTTCAACTTTTCAGTAACTAAAATACGAATAAATAAATAACCAAAATGAAGCATAACATATGAATATATGATGCAAACCATTTTGCCTTATAAAGTTGTCTTACAAAGGCAACTAAGTCACAAGATTTTTGAATATTGAGAGAGAAAGTTGGAGAAAGTCCAAGACAAAATGATTTAGGACTCTGGAACACTCTTTTTGATAGTTACAGTGTTTGTATAACGAAATGGGGAATCTTTTGAATTTCCATTTTTACATACCTACGAGAAGCAAACACCATTACAACTTTCACAAATACTTTGATGTTGGGTGTTCAAACTTTATCAACACGTGATTTTGTGATGAAAGCGTAATGATTGACTTATTTTGTGGTGTACTGTAGCTCTATGAAATTTTCCTAGAATACGTTAATCATTTGTGCTGTATTTACTAAATGTAAGTATGTAAGTACATATACATATAGTACTAATATTACTACGTGCGTGCCTTGCTTAATGCTTAGGTAGTAATATTTAATATATTAGTGGTAAAAACATTGCCCCACGTAGTAAATATTACATAAATAGTAAGTGAAAGTAAGTATATGGTGAAAAGTGAAAGTATATTATTTATCATCTTGTGTTATGTGTGATGCGATGTGATGTTATGCTTTACTACGTACATACATACAGACTATGTGAGAATCTTTACATTAGTTTTTAGTTAGAAATGGAAGTTAAGTAGATTCTGTACTGTATGTACCATAGCATGACGTTTAGTTTGGCTAAGACTCCATTGTACTACATTCTGCATGTAATACATTGCATTGTGTGTTTGCTCTTCTTCGCTTCGCCTTCTTCTCTTTTTGTCCTGTCTGTTCTGTTGGTAAAGAATTCTGCTGCCTTAGTTATTTTGCTTTGGTTCTGGTTATGGCGCTTCTGCTTACTTTCACTTCAGACTTGCTTTCTTCTATTCTCTTTCATTGTACTCCACAGTGCATACATATCATATCGTTCACTTAACTTAAAAAATGCACTTCGGTGTTATTCGTTTACTTAAGTTATAATATATATCATCATATTCTTTTATGCTCTGTTATTGTATATTGTACTACTTGCGTTATGGTTATGCTAGCATGAATTCGGTTCAGAAACGATTTGATAAAATATTCTCTATTAGCTAAAGAAAGGAGAGAGATTCGTCCTTCTCTTGTTGTAGTTGTAAGTAATAACCCAGTCTACACTTAAGTATACAGAAGAAATATTACCTTACACACACTGAACAATATAGTGGCTTGGATTGGCTTGGCCTGTCGTATATTCTACTGTAGTAAGATAAATACGCTCGGCTTGTGTATTACTTGTAGTTCTACATATTGTATTATTTCATGCATGATGTACATATAAGTATATACGGGAAATGTTATAGCTCCTAATAAGTATTAGTAAACCCGTAGCAGTGCTCTTCTTTCCATGAAAATAGGTTTTTTGTCAGTTTCAACAAAAATCTTGCTCGTTTTACATGTACGATGTGCATACAAGGAGTAAGTGGTAAAATGTAGTTAGTATAGTATAGTCAGTATATACGCTTTTGATCCTTATACCCAGTATGTCCACAATGCTTCTAATAATAGTGATATAGTGCTTGTGCGTTTTGGCTCGGACTTCATAATGTATGTTTGTGAATGTTATAGTCAGTTTACTATATTAAGCTTTTCTATAAATAGACTAGGCGAAACATTAGCTGGCCAAACGTAATTATTAATTAGTACAGAAAAGTAAAATTATTTACTAATTGTAAGCTTTCTCTAGTATGTAATGCTCTTAAGATATATTTACCTGCATGACATACAGTTTACACGCTTTCATGATTTCTCTATGTAGAAAACTCCCATTGTAATAATTCCTTCTTTTTTACTGGTTATGTTTTTTCTCCTTGGTCAATTAAAAGCAAGAGGTAAAAAATGTGGTAGATAGAATGCATGTCTATTTATAAACTTGCTACTATGTATAACTAAAATAACTGTAACACTATTTCTTCAGTGTGTGTAGTAAGTAGTAAGTATTAGCAGATTGATGCTCACTTGGGATATAAGAGAAAATAGTTTAAAAGGACAGTGCAGCAGTAGGAAAGAGAAAGTCAAAGACTCGACTCTGCATTTACGCATGGCTTTATACTTAACAGTAACAGTACATAAGTAGTAAGGGAGTGAGGAAAGGAAGCAAAACGTAAACCTATGCTTACTTTTACTTTAACAAATTTGACAGAGTGAGTAGATGTTTCAGTGTTGAAAGATATAGTGTAATATTGCATTACATGTTATGTATGGAGTATCCTCATTTTGAAAGGGAGATTGAGTGAGTGAAAGAATAAAATAACGTATATTTCCCACAGTGATATGTATGCTCTCTTCATCTTCATCTTCACTTTGATTTCCTTTCTTTTTCCCTTGCTGTGGTCGGACTTGCTCTAGTGACTTTGTTCATTTTACTTTAGAAGTATGTAATATTCGGGATAATATCGTAGTTACAATATACCACCTGGCACGTGGACATGAAGTATGAAGTTTCTCCAATTGTGACACAATTTTTGTTTAATTACAGACATTTCATTAATCTAATACAAACTAATCTTATATAACCAATCCAATTAAAAAATGATATTTAGATAGAGAAGTTTAAGATTTTATTTATGCATAGGTCAATACAATGTGATTCAAAAAATTTCATTTTAAAAAATTACAAAAATTGAGTAATCGCAATATTTACATTGCTCAAAATTAATATGATGACCTTAATAAATACATCCTAATCATCTTAACATCTTAATTTGCAGATCCCAAATTGCAAAATGGATTATTGTTCGTATAAATTGCTTTAAAAAGTTTTTGTTTATTAACAAAACTTGAAGAAATAGAATTTTTGCACACGGGTTCTGTGCCTACGACACATTCTTCTGCATACATGCAGATGCATATGTATATGAGAGCTTATCGGAGAAGAAGAGATCCCTTCTGTATTACATCACACTTTACACCATTAGGAAAAGCAGAGAACAGAGAATCGTACCTTAGTCAGAACCAGAAGACTTGAACCATCTTCTGAAAGAAAATTCACGGTGTCTGCTCTCACGACAATGCTTTGGCTTAAATTGCTGTCCTGAGAGTACATGTAGGGCATCCTTGTAAATTATATACCATTTCGTGTTACGTTACATTTGTTAGAATGTACGTATGCTATGTATGTACATGTAATGTAACACAATCTAATATACTAGCTAGCTAGCTAGTGCTCCAACTATGGTACGTTATTCAGTATTTGGCAAAATTTCCAAGAAGCTTTACTTTACTTTAGTTTAGTTTACTTTAGTGTCACGACCTTATGAAGTACTTGTAGTCCTAGTTCTAGCAGCATGTTCTCTTCACAACTAACTGTTGTGTCTCTCCTGTTCTGAGTGAATGATTTTGGCACGAACGACTCTTGCAATTCCTTTACACTTTTTCCCTACATTTATTTCACTTTCCCTTCCTTCACAACTCATTTTTCTTTGAAATGGAAAAATGTTTAATGCAGTAGCTACGGGATATTGCTACATTATTAGCCATAATATCATTACTTCTCTACAATATTACTCTTTTTAAGGAAATAAAGAAGTAGAACACTAGAAATAGATTTTATTAACTCATTTTCCTTGTTGCTTCAACTTCAAACAAAGTGTTGCTACTTTAATTAATTTTTAAATGTCAGGATTATTACTAGTCATAGTTATGTAGTACAATACATGCTTAATGAACCAGAGCACTATTCGGCAAACAACAAGTAGTCTACTACGCACAATGTTGCTGAACACATTCGGAGCGAGGGAGTTAGTAATAGGTAAACAGACCAATTATTGTTTCCCTCCTACACATTTGTTCTAAATAAATATACGCAGCATAGTAAATTACTTTTGAAGAGGACAGGCAGTAGATAAAAGCATTTAATTAAAATGTCTGTGCTGTGTCAGCAGAAGTGTAAACGGTACATCAAAATCAAACTGTTTTTGCAAGGTAAATATAAGCAGTTAGTAATACTGAGTATAAAAACACTTTTTATTCAAGCGCAGTATACTAATACTCCTAATACCTATGTTTACTCATTACATTATAGTCTAAAACATGCTTTAGGATTTCTTATAGTATATACAATACCATATGGGTAAGGTAACATTAATTATCGCGATATGCAATTATTTTACATAGGATGAGAAAATTTAATTTAAGACAGTGCTTTCTCTACCAAGCAATTTTATAACCTGATGTTAATTCACAATTAATCACATAATGTTAAGTAGAGTACAGATAGCTTTCTTAAGATTTCCTAAATATATGTATTACTTATATTGTATGCATCAGATTTTACGAGAACATTTAGTAGATCAAAAATGTTTTCAATATTCAACCTGCGAATACCTATCTATTTTGCATACTTAATACCTAATTGCATATCGTCGACTATCTAAATAAAATGGCTTTATTTGTCTAGGAACTGAAGTAAGTCTTGAAATAGTAGGGCATTTTTATTTTGTAAAACTATTTAAATCTTTTGATTTATTTGGAAAAACCTGTGTTGCCCATTTTGAGTATATTCGGCAGTACATTTTTTACTGGATATAATTTCGCATTTATTAATGTACTACAAACAGTTCAAAATGTAAAGCATATCAGGGATCTGCAAACTGCAAATTACTTACTAAAAGTATGTAGAGCACTGATAGAAACCGTTTATCAAACTATAGAATTTACCTACATGATCCCATATTGCAGTAATAAGCTATTGCTTGCTTTTCATCTTGCAATTAATTGTACGCATGTATATGAAGGATACTTGGACTTTGTAATTTTGTGTATATTACCAATACAATACTTCACAGTCAGGACGACACCAGTAGTAGTTCCATGAAAGTAAAATAAAGTAGCAAAACTTTAGATTTTGAAGATGTGCCCTTGTAATGAAAGACTACTACTTTTCTCAACCTCTTGTGCTGGAGCCAATTTTACCCAATTACATGCAATTAACTTAGTTGCCTGAAATATATTTAGAAGTCAAAAGTGAATTTGAAACACTTTTAAAATACAGTTACCTAGACCGCCTTATGGCTCGATCGCTCAAGGTGTTCATGATATCCTCATTATTAATGTATTAGATATCAGAAACCTTTTAAAAGAAATTATATGATCATGATATTGCGTCATGGAATATCGTGGGATATTTACGTTGAAAAAGGAGAATGTATAGGAAAATTGAATTTTAATTTTGTTTCTCGCGTCATCGCTTCACATTGAACAGGAATCAATAATCCACATGCAATATCTCTAAGATTTCCTAAGTATGTGTATGTCACTCTGAAAGTTGCGTATATTACGGTAGTAGGTCGAGGCAGGAATATATTCATTAGTATTACATAACTTGTTATTTCCTGGGGTAAACGATGTTTTAACAGGTTATAACATACAATTATGTCACAACCTGTCGCCCACATTCATTTTTAATGGGTTTCGTGTGCAGAGATATTCTTTGCATTACGTGTGTAAGGCAGGTATATGGATTTCTACCTACATATTATATAATATGATTCAACGGAATAGCACACTACTGTGACAGTCAAATTGTATAATATACAAGCTACCTATTTATTAATATCAACTTCTATATTACTTATTGTAATGTGAGTAGGGGTTTAATAATATTTCATATATTACATCATTAATGGCTTATATAAGTACGTACTTTTCGATTACTTTTCAGTGTAAACATTTCCGTTGAAAGTGCGTCGTAGTGGATTCCATAAAGATTACATTTGCAAAGTATACAAGAAGACCCAGATGATATTCTGATATTTATCTATTTGCTATTATTAGGCATAATATCCGAGTATAATATGGGAAATGTTAATATATAACTCATTTGTATCTGTAAATAGTAGGACATAGGAGTGTTAATACAATATTTACTAATTGTTTACAATATATGACACAGTTATTAAAAAAGCTAAATTGCACTCTCACTAAATCAGAGTACAGCCTCAGCATAATTACAAAGCTAAATAGTGAATAATGGATAAATATTGTGCAGGTGCAAGGTAGTAGTAAACGCAAATTCATTGTCAGAATTACGAAACAAATAATTTAACAGATTACATAGTACATAGTACACTTACTATATAGCAAAAGTGTCATTACTATTACTGATATTCATGCTTTGGGTAACAAATGCACAACGACAGTAATATTTACGTACGCCTGTGTAAGTCTCATGTAAAACCTAACACGACCACGATAGGATAACAACCCTCCGGATTTCCTTTTATGTGGTGAAACAAATCTTGTTACAGCTACAACCGCCATCTTATGACGGAGAATGCTTTCTCTTTGAGGGAAAGCAAACTTGTAAAGTTCGTGAAGGCTGTAGTACATAAATATAACGTTTCCGACTTTCTTGTTTTTGTCATTCTTATCTGTTGAAATTATTATGTAAAAATATTACGTATTGCTTTAAAAATAAATACTGTCTCCTGTGTATGAAGTATGAACAATTGCAATAATGGAATCATATACATTGTCTTCTTGTAACACAAATACTTCCTATTCGAGTTCCAAATTAGATTCATTGTGAGATATCTTTTAACATATTTCTGTCTGCGTAAATATACAAATGCAACTCTAATGCTTTTGTTAATGTTTTTCTCATAGACTCAGTTACAAAAATAATGTAATGTGACAAAACCTTCAAAGATTTCTCCTAAGTACTTTCTCCGTGTAATTAAGCCTACCATCTGTCGATCCACCTAAACAATTAGTCAAAATTGCTCTATGTACAAATACTATTTGATCTTCACCGTTAACAAACTAGAAATTATTTTACCTTTACGTGAAGGTTATATTTCTTCGGAGACAGAAACAAAACACATGCATTGGATGTTGCAATATACATTGAAATCCAAGAGTAAAATAAAGCAATAATATAACTGGATTACCATTGCTCAATCTAAAGTGTGTGTGCGTGAGCTTAAATGCAATGTATCACATAAATTATTACCGATTCGGTGAATACCTGGAAATTACTGTTGCTCTTAATTGAATAGCAATCCCGTTATATTATATTAGTGTGTGTGAAGCTGTGCGTGTACATATCAGCAAACTTCTATTCCTCATCCATATACCATACAGTTTGACTTTTATATGCACATAACTATTATTTCCATTAGTTTTCGCGTGCTGCTAAAAACAGGGCCGGGTATTGTTTCAGAAGTATCTTAAATATAATCTCGTAATGGAGTTTTTATCCCGTCAGCCAAATGATTGTCAGTTGTCGGTGGAGGAAGAAAAGAAAATATGGTCAGCCACATCAGAATGCCATCACGGAACACATCTACTAGTTATTTGAGACATGTTCATGTACTCCGTGAAAGAAGAGAAGAAAAGGAATGTTGACAACTCTGATAGCTCTTAAGAGACTGAAGGAAAGTAGAATTGACTTTCTCCAGCTTTTTTTCTATTCTATTACGTTGATTTGTAAAGACTGTATTTCAAGTCAAACCCTTTCTGTGGAGATATCGGATAATATGTAAGCAAGTTATGTCTATTTCACATGTAGCACAATTTTTGTGATTTCTCTTTTATGATATACTAAGTAGGTGCCATAGTGAAGGAGAATAGATCTCACCTACCCTTACCTTACGTATGTAATGTTGACATGTGGGAGAAAGGTCGTCGTAACCTTATTTGCACCAAAAATAGCATTGGGAATACGTTTCGTCATCTGTATAGGTTTCCATTGAAGAAATAGTAGACATATTAATAATGGAGGATCGGGCAAGGCTGGGCTGTAGCCACTGTAACGATGAAATACAGTCTCGTTGCAAAATGAATTTTAAGGTATTTTCAGTAGAGATGAGGCTAATGCAAAGATATGTGTATGTTCACAATCGGAGACAGCATTTTGTCATATATATATCGCAGGCACAGGGGCCTACTTGTCATTGCTGTAAGTTTCAGTACTTTTAAAAGATCACTTTATTAACCGAAACTTTCGATAAAAGTGAAGTTTGTAATGTAACTATTTACTAATAAATGTACTAGGAAATTACTCGACAAATAAATATGTCTTTACCTTTAAAAACTATGAAAACATACGGGAAATATCAATTTTCAGCAAAATGCAAAGAAATGTAATCTTACGTAACATATATAGTACATTATTGGCAAGCTTTATTATTAGTCATGTTGCAAAAATCGAATATCACCAAAATCAAAATAATTTTAATTCAAATGGGATAATTGGTGCTTCACTTGTTTCATTTAAATAGTTAAAAGATCGTTCCATGATGTTTCAGTTCAGGCTGTCAGACTAGTTTTATGTTGTTGGTAGACATTTAGACATACTTATTCTGTTTACAGTTGCTGTATATAGGTAGATTATTTATATGTTTGTAATATAAGAAAATTTAAACAGTAAAATTATGAGCATAATACCTTTGTCAGTCATTTTTATTCGAGGATAGTTGATCTGTGTACTCATAATGTAATGAATAAAGAATTTTAAGATGCAAATGTATGTTATGTACGTATTACCTAATCTGAAATACAATAATATAAGTAGTTTAATTGAAGACGTGGTTACAAATTACAATTGTATCTAGGTTTAAACTTTTTACATTTATAATTACACCAATAATATTCCATATACCTAATAAGATTATACCATTTTGTTTGTACTAAAGCTTACGAGAACATTGACAGGAAACATTTTCGATATGATTTTTAATAGGTACCAATTCCGTCACTCCGTGGTCATTTTTCTTATAAAATTCTATATTATGGAAATAATGTTAATTGCATTCAATGTTACCTGCTTTATTTATGTATAAGGAATACTATTCCTTGTACATAACATAGTACTTATTAATAGTAGCACATATATAAATAGTATACATAGATTGATTGATACGATAGCTATAGGTAAGATAATTTTTATATTCTATCGATATCATTTGACAGTTACAATAATGAATATATTATAATTACCATCATTACCAAGAGTGTTAGCTATTTCAATTAGTAAATATATAATATGTAATTCATACGCACGATTACCATATCCACTAAAGGCTAACATGCAAATTTAGGTAGAAAAAATATAACATTGACACTAAAGTCTACATTCTCATAGTTTTGAGTAAAAGTAGTAAAACTGGAATAATTTATGCTTTGGAGGCTAAATGCTTATTTTTCAATGTACATATTAATAATATTTTTAAGAATAAGTTCGATTTAAAAAGAAATGTAAAAAATTAGCAAGAACACATTAATCTTTGACGTTTTTGTTTTTAGTCCCATTGGCATTATACACATAAAGTATGTATCTAAATATATATTTTCTATTTGAACCAACACTATTATAACTTTTGCTTCGGTACTATATTGAAATTGCCTTTGCACTCTTTCATGCAAACTAACATCCTGCTTTAATTCTAAAATTCATCTCTCCCAGGCAATAACCTACCTACTACGTTGCACAAAACTCATGCTTAACTACTAACTACATAACACAGTACACATTATAAAAATATTTAAGTATAGAATATGGAAATAATATTAAATAATAAATTGTTAGCTGCACTGAAAACCTAATTAAACATTAATTTCACTTTCGGTTTCTTCTTTGGTAGCCACAGATGAATAAAATTTCTGCGTTGCAGGAACATAAGTCGTGGATAAACGCCTACCTAGAAATCCACTTCCATTTCCGGAGCTTCCATTATTCATAGTACTAGCATGTAGTGCAGTCAGAGTAGTTTCACTGACAGACGAATCTCGTTTTCTGTAGCTTTGAGTTCTGCTCGTATCGTATAACCTGAAAAAGAGAAAGTGTATTCATTCATTAAAACTGAATTTTTGCCATCTATATTGCATAAGGAAGAAATTTAGCTATATGTAGAGCAAATATATGTATGTATTATGTAATTGCAAAAAAAACTATTTGAAGAAAGAACTAACAACCTTAGATACATACCATTAGACAACTTTAGACAAGTTAACTTAAATAACAAGGAAATAAAGCACTGAGGGGGTACAGTTGTAATTTGTACAGTGTGTGTAAATAGAGAAAAGAACAATTCGCATGTTTGTTAGCTTAGGTTTTATCTTCCATGTATTGTTTCTTTTAAATTAATGGGTTTCATTCTTTCTGTTTTAGGAATGTATGTATAGACTTAGACTTGAACATTTGTTCGCTAATAGTCTTCCATGTAGTTTATGTAGACGTACTTATGTACTATGTTGTCAATTACATACGCATTGTCTCTCTTACACTACCTTGGTAAATATATTTTTACAAATACTATTAGCCTACTCGACCCGATTCCCAAAGTTAGGTTAGAATCGGTATACTTCCTTAGAAAACACCGTAAAAAATTTAATAAATGCCTGTGGACACATAAATATTCGTAGATATCAGTTGTAAGTACCTACGTCATCAATCTATATAATTTAGTAAGTGAGCTGTCGACATTCAATTTGAGATTCTAAAAATCGGGTATACTACAAATAGGAAGCCAAAAGTAAGTTTTTTTCTATAACTAAGGGCTGTGTTTTCCTCAACATTAAGCCTCGGCAGAGTTTGCTTAAGGAATTTACGGCGAACGAAAATGTAGTTACTTTGAAAAGAGGAAAAGGTGTGTTTTAAATATTTTATGAGGAGATACCGGAGACTTTCGGTTCGGGAACGCCAATCCCTTGTGTGCTGTATTTGCTCTCTCCGGTCACCGTCACAGCAGCTCATTTCAGGTCCCAGAGTACGGATGCGATTCCAACGATGTCGTAATGCAATTCGGACTTCACCGTTGAGAAAACAATAGAGAAGTGCCACAAGGAAGCCCTATCGTACAAAATTGTCACAATATAATTATTAGCAGTAGCTTAGTGAAATTAATATCGTTTATCTTGGGAAACCATTATTATGAGTTAAATTATAAGTATTCGTTGAAATGTAGATTACTTCATCACTTGATCATTTAAATTAAGCATTATTAATGGATAAATTATAGAGCTTGCCTGTGTTGAAATTAGGAGAGCTCGAAGATATTCATAAACTGCAGTCTTGGAACCCGTCAGCACAAGGACATACGTAATTCCTAATAAAGGCATAAGAACAACTAAAGCTTTGGCCGCTTTTCGAGATTGTTGGGTCTCAGGGTTGGTTGCTGAACGCAATTTTGTTATAAGAACCTAAAACAAATTAAAATTGGACTTAATACTTTCAAACATGACCTAATTTTAAACTGTAGCAGTCCAATATATTCACTTTGAATATAATTTCATAAGGAAAATAAGGATTACTTAGGCCAAGACCAAACCAATGAATAATTAAAAACATTGTAATACTTACCCACATAATTTGTAATAGAAATATCATATTGGATATTAGGACGAGAATTGCAGGAATTTTGTAAATCCAATCGTACAAGTTGACCATGAGCCAAAGGCACGTTGACACATTAAATTCCGGGTCGGTTGCCTAAAAATAATATACTGTGTAGTGTGTACTGTGTAGTGCTGAAGAATGCTCAACAAGAATGAAGTATCTGTAGTAATATTACTAATAATACTAATACTGAATTTAATTTAAATACGTAAAATTCTCAATTAGCTTTTCAGTAAATCATTAGACTTATATTGTAGTTAATAGATGCAATTAAAAGAGATTTATTTACTCATTAGTAGGGAAAATGTACCTGAATATCTATTGTTGCACTTTGAGTTAACCATTTGGCAATGGCCCATCCAATTACTACTAGCAAAGGGAGACCTGAAAAATTAGACACAACCACAACCATTACTCATATGCAGAAGATAATTTTACATTTTAATGCAAATTGTCAATTATTATTAACAAGGCTATTGTCACTACACTTACCCCAACCTATGCAGGCATATATTCTTAACTTGATGTTATCTGCAACGAATGTGAGAACGACCAACACGTAAAGATACAGTCCTACATATTAAAAAAAATATTATTCGTTAATATTGATAAATATTAGTGCAATTCAATTATGAAAAAGTTTGTGTTATTATTAATAATGACAATTAATTAAGCTTGTTTATTTATCCGTAGATCATTATTAACAGCTGAAATGTTTTTTGTTATATCCATTAGATTCATTAGTACTGCAGTACTGCATGTCATGACTTGTGTTGGTAGGAAATTGATCATTAAGTATTAGAAATTCTATAGAATTACACTTTTGCATGTCCGCAGTCCGCAAATATGTATGTAGTATTGATAAGCAAGGAATTCCCCTTTAGAAGCAACGATAATAATGGTAACATGCAATAAAATACCCGAAGTACTTATTACATTAAAATATTTTTACTTAGCAAATCGTTGTTTAAATTAAATTCGATTTTATTGATATATTGAAATATTCATTGATAAAATAGATTGATTTGGTTCCAAAGATTTATGAATGTACTATATTTGACCAATGGGCTCTAATAACTAGTACATTTATTAACAGCGATAGATAATAACCAGTAGAATGTGGATCAAACAAATGACTTCTCGTTAATATTACAGATGCTAATATATTTTCCTTATATAATTTTAAAATGCAATTCCAGTTATGAAATGGTGACTTCCCATCCTTTGCTCTATGGACATTAAAGTGAAATAGCTTCTGTGTTCCAACTAAAAGGAAACACATTCAAATAGAGCACTTGGATGTAAATTACATACAATAGTGGCTACTGAGAAGATAATACACAAGTGGAGAAAGTAAGTAAGTAAAACAAAAAGCTCTGTTGCTTCATTCAACTTAGGCTATAGTTTCAGTGCGCATCAAAGTTGAAAAGCATTTGGATGAACAATGCAATGCAATACAATACAATAAAGACTAAGCTTTCCATAGCTTCACCAACTAAGAGGAAACGAAACTGACTTTCACCCATACAATAAACTGCTTTCTCCCCCAATGTTAACTCTTTCGACCTTTTGTTCCATTTTCACTAGAATTCTGAATGTTATATATTATGTAGTCCCTATTTCTACATTATATTCTAGCTTCTAGCACTCATTTCCGCATATTATAACAATAACTAAGTACTAAGTAGAGCGAAATAGGGGCTTTCTGCGTTCTAACTTACATTTTACAATTCTAGGTACTAAAATAGTTACTTATTTAGGTTCTTCTGCAACAATGTGCCATTATAAATATCATTGTCTGCGTTTATTCAGTAACTATAAACTAAACTAACGCTGCGTATCTGTAATTATATATTTATTAATGCAATACCACAACTTAATAATAAATATAAGCCAAGCCGGAGCAATTTTGGTAAGCACCTAGCTAAACTTACAGTAGATGAACATCGAACAATTCCATTATCTTTTTCTCTTAAGTAAATGTTGAACTAAATTAACTGCGTTTGTTACACTTCAAATGATTTTAGTCAATCTCTCACTACATTTGCAATTAAATAGAGACAGTGAAATTGAAACTAGGACAATATAGTAGAACAAAACGTGACATCCCATCAAAATCAGAATGTTTTGGTAAAACTCAACCGCTGCCAGTACAGCAATAATAATCTTGTGATCTGAATTCTATACTGGATGGAATTGCATGCGGATGCGGATTAGTATAATATAGAACTAGAACAGGGAACTTTAGGGCGATGAAATGCTAATACATACAGAAAGTATCATAAAGGATCTGTTGTCGATCCACCAAGGAGGAAAGCGAGAGCGGGATTTCCAAGATTTCGCCGAATGTAAAAAGTGCACGCGAATTAAGAAGCGGAGCGAGAAACGCGAGGGGAGAGGGAACAGAACGCACCGAAGTGCAATAGGATTTTTGATAAAGTTAATTTAGGCATTAATTTAAATTGATTTTTGTAATTAA
>JAQFYC010000237.1:0-69440 GCA_034694165.1 Tomocerus mixtus
TGGTGGAACAATCAAATGACACTTTCTATTATCTATCTCTATTTATTACGGAGCGAGTTGAAAACTCATAAATTAAAATGAAGCGATAATTATTTAGCAGGTTGTACCTAACTACCTATCTATAAATTAAAAGTGCAGAAAAGCAAGGCACAGTGTATACCTACCTTATTATTTCGTTGACAATTTGACAATCAAATTATTTAGCATTGAAAAGAAATGTCTTCATTAATATCCAAATGAACTATACTAATAAGCAAGGTGACTGAAATGCAATACAATACAACTACAGATAGTAAATTTATATATTTAGGTGAGTGAGTTGAGAATTTAGTGTTTAAATAATAAAAGTTTGCTTTGTGCTAAAAATAGTTTGATAGATTAAAATATTGTACACGTATTTGCAGTACGTATCTACAAAAGTGCGCAATATGGTTTTTAGATTAGGTTATTCTCTCACAATTGGCCTAATTCAGTGAGATGACTATACAGATAGAATTTTTTATCTTCATCCCATATCGAACACAGCTTTCTATTCTATTGTAACTGCATTGCCAGTGCCTACCAAATTGTATCTATTTTGTGTATAGCGGCGGCAACTCAGTAGGTGAAATGCTAATTATCGCTAACCAACAATGTATGAGTTTATGACTTTAGATATTTCTGTACTAACAATAAGATGTTATTTAAGTAGTAGTACTGTATATGAATCTGTAGTAGGTACATACTTATCAGTTACATTGAAAAGTTAGTAAGAGATAAAGATATAAAGATGCTCATCGGATATATTTATATGATTATGGATTTATTGTTCGCTGGTTGAGGAGTCTCGAGATTTTAGGAGAAGGACGCACGGCGGCCGAAGAGAAATCCAAAATTCTCAGTTTCTTTGTTTCTCGCAGACAGACAGCCAGAAGAAGTGAACAGAGGAGAGAAGTGCGTACAAGAGCAACAAGTGTGAAAGTTACTGTATTCCTGGTTCCGTTTTAAGATAAAGTAATAAGTTTCAAGGAAAGGACTGTAGCCTGGGGCAGAAATAGACGGGCATCATGGTGCCACGAGGTGGTTGCTTCCAGCCTCATCCACTTACTTACTTATCCTCTAGAGTTCAACTGGATTGGACTAGACCTCTTACATACATTGCATATTATATTATTTTTATGAGCTTTGTTACAGGTACACTTCTTCATAGGCACTTACCTATGTGTATGATAACAAATAAACATTTCTACCTGTAAGTATTTACTATAAGAAATTGCTATCGAACATAGAAGCATTGAGCAGCAGTTGTTGCCCTTCTGCGGGCAATAAGTTTATGCCGGTTTTCAATACGCACTATCCTATCCTTTACGATGAAGTGGATCCTTTACGTATGTACTACATTATATGCAATGCATATCAATATATTCTTTGAACTCTACTAGAATAAGTACTACTGCTTAATGCACTATTGTTGGTATGGAATGATCCTCAGTTTTTATGTGGATTATAAAACCACCAGGCGCTTTTTTATTTACCTAAACTATTTACCTATGCATGCAGGTATGGCCAAGGTATTACTTTAGCTAGATAGAAAAATTAGTTACCTAATACAGGTTTTGCAGAATATAAGGAGACAGAACTAGTACTTAGTTAAGTACTTTAATATTACTGAAGCTGCGTGTTGTGCTTTCTTACACTTGCCAGTTCTAATAGATGATCATGAAATGACGACGACGACGGCTTTATAGGTATGTGGGTAATGAAACTAACTCTGTAGTTATGTAGTAGTAACCATGCAAGTATTAAGTATACTTATATTACACACATAGCTGATACCAATAATATGTGGACACATGCAATGCAAGATGCCAAAAGATACCTACATAAGAAAGTAGATTATTATGATTGTATGTATGTACGATTGTAGTAATGCGATGTAAGTGGACTAGCAGGTATATAAACACAAAGTTGGGAACTCTCGAATCCCAATCCAAATGTATTTTATCTGTTAAACATTTTTAGTTTCTTGTGCAGAGGAGACTCAACTCAGATCAACTCAGCTAAGAAAGAAAGAAGCAGAGTAATAGTAAGAGGATTTCCCACTGCTATGTATTTGTACATATGTAATGCAACATTATCATTATTGTAAAGGTGAGGGTCTCCGTTCGTCAGAGGGATACTTTATAGGAACAGCCGGGTAAGCTCAGCTATGCTAGGCAAGGCAGGGCTCAGTTAAAATATATGTAAAGGGAATAGAGAAGAGTGAGCACTGAGCACTGCCGAGTCATCCTACAGAAAATACGAAATATTACTCTCATGCAGTGAATGTCTATTTCTATTTGGATGTAAGATTTGATTTTATATCGTAACGTACAAGAACAGGGAATCTTTGTAGCTGCATACAATTACAAGTGCATACGAAGTATTACGAAGCCAATAAGAGGCACATCTACCTGGCTATTGAAGTAGTTTATATGCAGTGGCAAGAAAAGGAGCAGTGAATTTATATTTTACTATAGCTGATAGCAGCAGTCATGCAGGAGCAAAAACTTTGGCTAGGGCCAGAATGTATTGCTCCTCTGTGATGTGATGTGAGTATTCTTGGTGAGTGAGTTAAATTGAAGTTTGTAAGGTATGGAGTAGGGGACTGTCTGTATACTTATAGTTTAGGGTACTCTCTGTACATGCACAACAGGCTGGCTGGAGGAAGAAGGCAGGTAATTGTAAAGAAGAGGACTCACCTCAGAAACTCACAATGTCAGACTCAAACTCGACTCTCCGAAGCAAATGGAAATAGAGACAGAGTCAGCCAAGCCGAGCCAAGCCAACAAAGACACAATTCTCAAGAATGGAGAGAGAGAAGGAAAGGAAGGACTCCAACAATCAACGCACCACATAATAAACACACAAATATCATTCACTACTACAGCTACAGCCCTACAGGCACATCACATCAGCTACTTAATACTTTACCTCCACATACAAACACAAATCAAATATTATATTAACTATGTTCAGATGCATTCATACTTAATATTCAGAGAAATAATAACGTTGCCTTAGTGTTACCTTCTCTTCTAGCTAAAAGGCTTACATATCAGTAGATACATTTAAATAGAGTACACAACATTCAATAATACAAATAGGTAGGCAGTAGGCAGGTATATTTAAGTATGCAGCTAAAGAGATTAAACTTATTTACTACTAGTACTATATCTCTGTAATACCTTATACCTTACCTCATACAACATCTAAATACTCGTACACATTGCTCTGCACTGACTTAATTCGGTAAGAGAGCAGACATGTAAATCTTTTGTAGTTTAGTTACCAAGTTAAGCTAAGGACAGTTTATCCCTAGCCAAGCTCTACATTCAACGAGTACATTATATGTATACACAAGAGATTCACTTGCATAAGCACATAGCTAAACTGCCTAGGCTAATGCATGCACTTGTTTTCATTCACACACACACATACACACACTATTGTACACTACACACCTGTAGGTAGGTGGTTTGGTTCACTGGTTGTGCTTTTGGTTGGTGGATGATGGGTTGGGAGCGACTAGAGTGAGTTCTGTGTTGTTTGTCTTCTCTTTAATACTCTGCACTTCCATCCTGGGAACGGAAAGAACAGATTTGTTGTACAAGTGAATCCAGCCAGAGAGAACTATTATTATTATTATTCCGTAGTGTACTTGCTACAGATAATTGTAGTCTAACCAAACCATCTACTCCTATGTAAGTACAGTACATGTACCTACTCTTTATTTAGCTCAAATTATTTATATTAAGGTACCCACATAGAAATGTAATGTAAAGTAGTGCAGTGCTGTGACAGTAAGTGTCTTCCTTCCAAATCTGTGCAGTCTGCAGTGGCAATTGCCGTGTGTCCTGTTCTCTCTCAAATTATCTCCGAGCAACCAACCAACCCAGTCAGAAGTCAGAATCAGTCCAAGATGTGTTTCTTTAATATTTCTCTTTTGTTCATGATAATCACATAACCATCTGCACTCCGCTCCCATAATAACAAAAACTAGTTAAGTACATCTCTCTTTATGCACAACGTCCGATTTGGGTTCGTCTATGTGTGTGAATTCGTCTATTTAAACTTTGACTAATCCCATTGAAAAAGTAACATTAGACATGGTTCAATAGAGGTGCCTTTATTACTGTAATTGTCAACAGTGAACGTTAACACTATCCGATCACTCCACACGATCCCACAGGGACAAATCCCAATTGACGGTGTTGTTTAGTTAAATACATCGTAAATATTTCTATTGCCAACACTTGCAATTGCTTTTGAAAGTTTTAAAATTCTACATACTGCCATCAAGTGGTCTTAGCAGACCCATCCTTCAATTTCTACTACTTATCAGCATCAAAGAGAAATACTACGCTAACTTTCAGTAGTGCAAGCTGAGCGGTTTTATTGTTGGTACCTTGTTCCTCATGTCTTATCTCTCTTCTTATGTTATCAGCTAAGTTGTGTGTGTAAGTGATGTACTTGGGATGTACTACATATACCTGTAATTTAAGTAGATATCATTAATAGTGTGTTATGCATTATAATGGATTTACTACTGTACTGCACTGTACTGTACAAACTTCTAAGTAAATAAATATCTGCCGAGACTGTACTTAGTTAGTATACACATTTATATACTTAAGTGCTCACTCAGCGGAGCATATCAGTTCAAAACGGACAAAAACTTAGTGAAGATAGTTAGTTGTAGGTTAGTGTTTGAGTAGACTTTAGCCATTGCATTGATGAGGTGGTAGATGGGGAATGGTGACAACGAAGCGACGGTGTTTTGTTTTGTATTGTGGTGTGTGATGGTGGACAATCAATTTCATGTTCAATGTTGACATAACAGTTATGCTAGCAGTCACACTGCCTGCACGGGTCTCTCCGTTGCATTGGCAGCAGAAAGAGTCACAATCAGGAGAGAACTGAGGTGTCAACGTCAACGTCAACTAATTTCGTCCTTTAAGTGAAGTGAAGTCAAGTCAGGCAAAGAGCAATGGCTGATTTCCAGTTATCTTCCCGTACTACTTATTAGACAACGCTGAAAGAGACGTGCAATGGAAACTAAAGCATACTAAACAAATACATCCACATAATGCCTACTTAAATAAATAGATACTTACAACTTACGCTCACTCTATTTGCAGAGATAATCTTCTTCAGTTCAGCTAAGTATTGTTGTATGTTATGTATACTTATTGTAGTTACACGTAAATGGTAAAGATTACAGATAAATACACTCCTACAACTACAAGCCATTTTTTAACAATAGAAATGCAAATATCTACCTTCTTCTTCTCTCTCGCTCTCAGATCTTCCTTGTTGCTACAATTGGGGATTATTTGTACAAACAATGTAACAAATTGTCCATTTGTCTCGTGTGAAGTGAACTATTAGTTCGAAGATAATAGTTGTAATATCTAATTCAGAGCACAATGCAGGCCATTGATGATGACAATGAGTTTTAGACTAAACCCCTTTAGAGAACGAAAAACTACAATGCAATTCGCTCTTCAGACATTCTCTTCGTCCACATTTAATAATATTTAACTAATTTGTTTCTAATGGATGCAGACTTATATATATACACACACACATACACATAATACAACTCTGCTGTAATGTAGCAAACTTATTGTTGTCTATACATAATGCAATTGTTTGAATACCTACGTAGCTCTAGGTATGTAGTGTTTACAAACTATAATCATTCATAAGTAGAAACATCATTTATACACAAGTGTATCCTAAAAACACACATACAATAATAACTAGTGATATCCTTATTACTACTCTACGTACGTACGTACTTAAGCAGACAACAAAAATAACAAAGTAACTATACAGATAGTAATAGTGCAGCGTGCGGAGAAACTCATCCATCATCATTTATATTCGGTTCAGTGTGTCGTTCTCCGTACAAATTTTAATGTTTTCTCGTCACACTCATTAATTGCTAATGCAGTCTCTCTCGCAGTCTCATACGAACACTAATTCAACTGCTTTAAAACATTGAATGAGTGTTGTGGGACTCTTCTACTGTAGACACACTGTGACTGTACTGTGAGTGAGAAGACTGACAATGAATCCAAGATAATGTTTCATTGTATGTAGTTCATTTCAAACATATATCAAATCGTCATAAACTACAAACATACAAACTTAATATTCTGCACAACATCTATACTTATAGAACGTCTCCAACTCCAATCGTAAGTTGGTTTAGCTCATTTAGTCATTTAAATTGTTGGATATATGCGTACCACACTTTATATATAATTACTTAGGTTACATTTATATGAACCGTAAAGTTATAATCATAATGGCAATTATTACATGTACTGATACGTATAGCTACATAGAACAAGGGAGATATATGGAGTAGAGTAGTTAAAGTAGATATCTGTAATGGTTGTGTTTTCAGTTCGTTTGTGTATTATAATTTAGAATGTCTTATCATTCCTTTATCAGAGTATTATGTAGATAGATACATGTATGATATCATATACAGATATGTGGGGACATTAAACACGAAAGTCACACTCACACTCTTGTGTTGTGTTCGCTCATTATTGTTGACACAAACTAAACACAGTTATTGTCATAACGTGTGTAACTTTATATGTCAGTATCTGTAAGCAAGTAAGCATAAGAACTAAATTTTAGTGTGCATTTACTTTACAATGTATTTTATGTAGTTAGTGAGTTAGTCATAGTGTTATTGTATTGTACATGCAATTATTACAACAAGTGGGGTTGAGCCAGCTGGTCAGGACTCAGGACCAGGACAAGACCGACTAGAAGTTTATTTGGCTTTGGCTTGTGGTGGCTGGTATTTTGCTACTTAAATGTGTCTTTGGTATCTATCTGTGTGTGGATTGGATTGTGTATGATGTGGTCTCTCTACATTACTCTGGCTCTGTAGTTGTAACCCTGCCATGCCATGCCAGTCCACATCACACAAAACACAAAGTCTTTTTCTCGTTCCTCGTCATCATATCATATTACACCCGCCGCCGCAAGTTTATTCCTTTAGTCACATTCGAATTCGCATGCAATTCACACTCCTTGTTTTCTAGTGATCTGACTTGACTCTTCGTCCTCAATCTCTATAGCACAACATTACAAGCATTCAACGCAACGTGTAAGCACAACACAAACAGTACCGTACAGAATAATAAATAAATATTAAATTACATTGCTGTGTTCATGTAGTAGGAATTGAGAACGAAATAAGACTCGGATAGAGTTGAGTGAGTGAGTACTTGCATGCAGATATTAATTGTAAATTGTTATAAAGTAAGTGCATAGACGGAGAATAAAAATATCGTGTCGTTTTACGTTATATATATGTTTATGTGGTTTGCATCTGCCATATACTGAATGTACTACAGATATAAGCCATAATATCTATTTATAGTATACCTATATAGAAAAATGATTACCTATTATGTTATGAGTACATATGTATAGTAATAATGACGACAAATATACTAAGAGTGAGTTGAGTGAGTGAGTGAATGTCTGTTTGTGTGTGTGACTCATTCCTCCCGTCACCGTCACCCGTCCACAGTATCATGAAACATTAAATTGAATTAGATCAGAGTCTCTCTCTTACTCTGTGTCTGTATGTATTATATAGTACATTAATGTTGTGTAGTGTGAGTGTGGTGTAGGAATAAGCCATTTAAGCATTTCATTCTATATTCCATATTCCTATTATCATTATCCTTCCCTTGAGTTGACTACGTAGCTCCATTTGCTCCATGATGAATGCAATGCACTCGGCACTCGCTCACTTGACTAAACTCTTCTCACAACTTGTAAATTGCAATCACTAACCAAAGCATATCGCTTCGCCATTCATTTCGCATCAAGCGAGTCGAATGAAATGAGACAGACAATCAGAGACAAGGACACGGCAACAGTTTTCTGCACACTATATTTATTTTATACATTTATCCCTATATTTGAGTCCTGTCCTAAGATCTGTAGTGTAGTGTAATATCAGTGAAGTGTAAGTACATGCAGCTAACAGTGTAAACAAGAAAAAATTTAATTTGCAAAAGAATTTTGGACCTAAATAAAACAGTATTACATATGGGCTTACTAGTAATATTATTATTAGCAAGTGTTTCAGAATTCAAAATTCAAAATTCGCAAAATTTAATTTTTGCAATGGAAATGATTAGGAACTGACATAGTGAGCAGTGAGTATGCAGTGATATGTGATTATGTGAGTTAATAATTGTCCTTGATGTGCAACTTACTTATTGTTAGCCTAATTAAGGATCTGTTCGTGGTTCAAGAGAATCCTGCTGGCTGTCACATAAAATCTTGAGGTTTGTTCATAATTATGATGGACTGTGTTTGTGTTGTGCAGATTTGATCTGCACGCTGCTTTTGTTGAATGAGTTGAGTGAGTCAGATTTGGTATTTACTATTAATGATTAAGCTAGAGATGAGGTCCACTGTTCATGTACATGAACAATAAGTGAGTCTAAGTGAGTGACCAATTGATAGAGTTTCCTCACGAACAAGGAATACACAGGACTCCGTCCAGTCCGTGTAATACATTCCACTCTGTAATTACAGGGATGATGATTATTGGCAATTAATCCAGTTTCCTTTATTTTGCATTATTGGTTCCTTTTCGTGTATTGTACACTCCTCGCTCTGTCGTTGTTGTGTATTATGTTTTAGTTAGAGTTGTCTAGGACTAGATGGATGTGCCACTAAACTAAAGGAATAGCATGCAGAAGATTGTTGGGAGACTAGCTCGATTTGATTACAGAGTTTGATATCTTTCAACATCCAGTGCCAACAATGCCAAACCACTCTCTGGACTTAAACACAGATTCGTCCAACAAGGAGAACATCACAACTAAACTTTAACTATATACTTTTAGGCTTTATTGAAGATGTATTAAGTTTGGTTTGATTGTTGTGCTGTGCTGTGTGTGTAAGTAATGTGTGTCTGTAGGCAGATTCCATTGCCGACATCTTATTCCTTTGATTGAGTGCATTCACTTAGACTTTTGGTTTTGGTTAGATTGGTTTCTTGTGTAGTGGCTGACATTGCTACATGGTCTTCTTACTTAGTATTACGGATGTTAGAGATATTTTATATAAAGTCGAATTAGTAAAACTTGTTTACAATATGCTCCATCCCTATGCATGTATAAATGTACTATCTGTATATCTCATTAGAATTTATTCGCTTAATGCTGCCAATAGTGAATGCTAAATTACATAGTAGCTCACATAAGTATCTTTGCCAATTGATTCAAAATTTTGTTTTGATTTGGGTTGACGTGCATAGACAAAGATTTGCATTGATTTGCATTTGCACGCATTCTCCGCTTTACACACAAACTCCATCCGTCCACCTTTTAGATGTGGAACGCAACATATCATAACCAACAAGGATTTGTGCTCTCCATGGAATGTCAATGCCAACTTGCATTCTTGAGCCTTTAGAGGAATTTTTGACTACTTATCTGTAGTATCTGTAGCTCCCATAAGTATATTTGTCTATATACCTGTACTACATTATAATATAGCTTGAGAACTTTAGTAAATCTTTCGTGAAAGTGTTTTTGAAAGGGGAATAAAAATATTTGTATAATTTCAGGAGTTGTTGGGGGCGGAGGGAGTGTTTCCCGTGTGTACGCCTACTCCCCGCGAAGAGGTGAGATGCGGTGGTTCGGCTCAAAGATCACCGAGAATGGTGCCCAACTCCTGAGCTTGTCACCCCTGCGACTTGATGAGGACGACAGCGGGAGCGAGATCGTCTTCTTCCCACCTTCGGCACCGGCCACGCCAACTGAAGTCAAAAGACGGACCCGAGGAAGAAGTAAGTTATCCTCCCTCTCACTATCTCACATACTTTTTTATTTAGCATTCTGATATCAATAACAGTTTAATGAGCAATGTGAATTAGAATTAGTGTTAAAAATCCAGAATGATAAATAGAGAGTGGACTGCAGACTGCAGAGGGAACAATGACGACAAGAGTTAGAGTTGCGTAATAAAGAGTGAGAATAATTAAAGTTTTAAAGGAAAAGTCGAAGTGTACTAAATATGACATGACCGCGAGTGTATCAACTGAGGCAGAGATAGTCAGATTCCCAGTCAGATAGCAAAACTGCTTACTTAGCAAGACATGACAGATGCAGCAGAGATAACTATTTTCCCGAGACCTACAAAACACAATCTTCTCATCTAGCCGCCTTTACATTCATTATCTATTAGTACTATTTACTGACTCTATACTTATTTAGCTATCTGTTATTTCTTACACTTATCTCTCTGTGTGGGGTGTACTGTACTGTACTCTACTCACTGACATTATTCTACATACAACAACATTCTGCTAACTCAATCTGCTTTATTCTAAATAGCTGTCCACACATAAATAGACATAACATGCACATGCAAAGGTAACTAAAGTAAATAACAAACAACTGTTGTCTTTTGTGCTGTGTTACGTATACGTATACTAAATGCCAACTACAGATACAAAACACTAACAGTAAAGTAGCATTGGTAGGTTTGAAATAATACCTAGTACAATAAAAGTCTACTACAGATATACTATATAGTAAGTATATGCTATATGCATGCAAATAGTATTATAATAAGTAAGTTGTAAATGGATTATCCAAGTCAAGTTGTTCTATGCAGTACATTTGGTTTAGATTTCTGCTCCGGTTAGAGGTATTCATAACAACAGTTTATTTTATTCACTTGTCGTGACTTGCCTTACCTTGCTATCGAGTTGGCAGAATTACCGTTGTTATTCAAGTTAAAGAGCTTCTGAAATGGACAAGTAGTAAGGCAGTAGTATATAGTAGTAGTATTTATGTAGTAATTGTATGCATCGTAGTAAATAGTAAAATAAATTGTGAATGTACACATTATGAAGCTACAGCTACACTAAGATATTGTGAGAAGTGCAAGTCAGAGTTTTATATTATAACAGAAAAGATAGTGGGAATATCTTTGCTTACTTTCTTAAACTATTAAATGCATTCACTCACTATACATTAATGTCAATATAATATACTCACTTGTGTTGTATAAAAAGAGTGCACTTTTGATGAACTTAACTGTAGTAATCCACACGGTATGCTACATACAATACCTAAGAGTAGTATAAGAATTTATGCAGGAGTTTACCCACCTGTTGCTTATTCTGTTATTCAATTCTCTTCAGAATTGAATAACAGAAATGCAAATACATAACTTGTACATACATGATACATGATGTGGAAGAATCATGGTTATTATTAGTAGTATAGTATATTGTAGATACTACTTGTAATTCTGCTTTGTGAATGATTGTTAATACGGAGCAAAGGAAAAATATTAGTTTCTAGTATTGTTCTATGTTTGCAATGTAGTTACTCATTATACGCGTACGTCAGTCAGTCAGTCAGTCACTGGTAAGACAATCATTAATTATGGAATGGAAATGTTTCTTGCACACGCGATAACGACAATGAAGACTCATTATTTAATAGCAATGGTAATCAGATATAAAATTATGTGATCCTGAATTGAAGGTAAAGCAGACTTACTGTGTTCTTTAGTGAAGCAGAGCAGAACTGTGTGAGACTCACGCTTATCTCTCACTCCATTTCATAATAAGTGAAATGAGTGAACTACATGTGCATACATATTATACATTATACCAAACTCATTCACATTATATAATTACTGGCAGTAGACTATGTACATTTACAAAAACGGTGATTAAACAAAAAAAAATGTCAAGTCAACTGAAGTTGATGTGCCTCATTAAGAAATTATCTGGATTGAATTGGCGATGAAGGGAACGATAGAGTTTTATTCACAGCCAATTTAACACACTAAATCTAAACATCTTTTTGCATTCATTGCTTGCTTAGTTATCAGGGATGGATGGGACATTTAAATCAACAAGTTGGCTCTATTACATTTTTAATTCTTTTTAGAATGTTTATTGCTAATTCGCATAGCATTTATACCTGTTGTACTATAATGGCAATAACTGTTAACGGATAGAACTAGTTTAAATACATTTACAAAAATTAGCGTTTAAAAAGTTCATTCGATAAAGTTAGAATGAAGGTTATTCTGCAGCTGATAGTTATAAAATATTTTGTAAAGCTTCTAGTCTAATTAATTTTGAAATGTGAGTGTAATCTGCTTATGTTTTATTGGGAGCGCTTAGCTTGGAAACTCAAAACGTCATTAGCTTAGGTTCTTTCTTATTTGAGTCACAATCACATGGTCACATTCACATCACAAGCATTTATCAGTACTTGTAGTATTGAACTTACGTTAGTCAGCCTGTTTAATATACTCGTATTAGATAATGGGGATACATAACACAACTAATTCTTTGTTGCACAATAGAAAACAGGCAGAGACACAGAGATTGCTACTACTTAAATAATTAAGATCATGCACTTACGTAGCAGAGGACCAGAAGAAATAACTGTAAATGTATATAGGTACATAAGATATGAAATATTTATGGATATTATGATAAGTATTATTTTGGATTGGAGGCTCATGGGCTACATACAGTATGTGATAATTACACTCTTGCACTATATATTCTACAGAATATATATGTATTCTGATATAAGTAATTACAAGAGAGCAAGAGAGCCACATATTTTCAAAAGGGCATATAAATTCTTAGTTATTTATTCAGTGTAGCAGTTGCACTTTGTACTCTATTATCCTTCTATTTGACTTTTCTGCTTTGTATCGCAAATAACAGGCCAATAATTACTATTCATAAAATACTGAGCTGCCATTGAGTTTTTACCAGACTACGTCGTCATTTGCATGCATACGATGTATTTTTAGCAACCAGCAGTGCAAACAAACTATTCCGCGTACTTCGTATGTAAAGAATGGTTCATTTGGTGTTAAAAAGTACTGTAAATATGTACATAAATTATTATATGGTTAATGTTCCATTGACTACAGTGTGCCAACACTATCCACAGTGAGGATATTGTATCTACCATGTCTGCCGTGTATTAATAAATGGTGGCATTTTATATAAAATATATGCAGACCCAAATGCATATTATTTTGAAATAAAAAATATTATCTGTACTTGCAGAAGTACTGATATACCATATACTTATAAAACCATAAGCAAACAACAGAAGGGTCACATATAAACGAAATGAAAAGGATTGTGTGTGTTTTGTACAAACTTAATGGAACTTTTTAACTTTTTTTTTATTTACTGTAGATTTTAGGGTAAATGAGACAAAAAGTTGCCTTCAATGCAATGTCTTTAGGATTGATTAGCCTTTGAGTTTGTTTTTATGTTAAATCATTACTACAGTTAGAGATTAGTCTGAACTACATCATTGCAAAGCAATTTGCAATTAGACTACGAACAACATACTTACTATAACATACACCAACGCAACGTGCATAAATGAAGGAAGATAATATGCGACAATGAACAGTGAATATTAGGGAAATGTATCTGTACTCCATGGTTAAGTTATTATAAAGGTAGTATGTGGCACAGGGCTGGGTTCCCTATGCTAAATATGCCAGCTAAAATATTATTTAGTGTAGAGTGTAGAGTGTAGAGTACATGCACAAGTGTGGAGTGCAGTATTGAAATTGTTAGAGGAATGAAATGGATGAAGATAGTTAAGGGGAAGAGAGAATATGTTTTGGAATATGATTGTTTTCATTATGGTCATCTCATCCCTCATTGCAACACTTAAGAACATGTCCGATTATTTTATGAGGGTCAAGCCAGCCAGCCAAGGACAACATTCTCTCTTTAATTCCTGTATATCTCAAATATCTCCCTCCATATATTTACTATTAGACATAATATACAATGTACTATTACCAAATGAGATAGTTAGTTAGTCTTGTATTTTTACAGAGTTAAATACACTCGCATTCCACTATTGTTTCACTCTCTTCTACTAATATTAAATATACCGTTGAGATATCTATACTGATTTAAGCCGTGACTGTCCAAATGGATGGCAAATGGTAACGACGTCATTCCTTGTGGGTGGATTATAGTTGGCTTTGCCTTTTGTTACTTTACTACATTTTTTATTGCCTACGTTTGTTATGCTATTACGGTATAGGTATATAAACTCAATTCAGGCAGACACAGCATATTAGACAGGTAGAATAGAAGAATATTCTCTTCTCTCAGCTCTGATTATCATTAAGCTACTAACTTTAATATTATTATTTGGCTATCCCTCTCTTTGTCCTCCGTTTCATCCAGTATATATAAACAATATGCATACAAGAATATTATATGGCAATTTATGATGTACACTCTAGTAGATAGTTATTTTTATGATATCCTAGGTAAGTGTATCTAATGCACAAAGGTATATACAATATGTATACACAAAGCTACCATTAATTTACCTTCGTAGTAACTGTGCTAACTTAATGGGAATGATAATAATTTAGTGCTTGCGTATTCATTTATCCATTCTATTTAAACTGGATAAATACAATCAGCAAACAAAACAGTTGTGCGCTCACATATAAAACGACCCTTTTAGGAGATATTTTATTCCAATATCTAAATCCCTAGGCATTACTTTAAATATGGACTATTTTCCTGTATTTATGCATATGAATTTGTCTGGATTTTTAACAGGAAACACTAAATGTTAAATGCACATCTAATGTAAATGCTATTTGAGCCAAGCAAATCGCACCTAAAGCTCATTCAATACAGCTTCTATCCAATGAATCCGTGTAGAGCCCCACAACTTCAAAATCCATTGAGCCGTCTAGAACTAGATACAAAATATACGAAACTGTCTTATACATGGAATATTATATGGCAACTTTTTATGTCGCATTGGGGTTAGCATATAATATAGCATAGTAAAAGTATTTTAGGTATTAGCATTAATGGTATGTAATAGTTAGTTGACAAATTCCTTAGTATATTTCAAATGTAAAAATACATTTAAATGCATAGAGGCAGAGATTTAAAAATGTATAGTTATAAAAACAAGGCACGTAGTACTGCTAAAAGTTTAAACTAAGCTTTAGCAAGTACATTAATATTATAGAATGCCGCAGTATTTTATGCTTAACAATAATGCAGAGCTGCAAACTAATAAACGGGCTTAGTAGTATAGTGTGTTGAATGCAAATGTACTAATGAATTAGTACTAGTAATACTTAAATCCATATGCATTCCATTCCGTTCTCTCTCCATCTTCATGCACAGACATTAGACATTCAAAATTTTATTTAAATGGCAATTGGTTTTGAGGTTTGCAGTTGAAGAACAGTTAGCTGTGTGTATGTAATGCACTAAAAAATTAAATGCTCAGAGCTAAAAGGAGTCTCCTTCCTCCGTCAAACGCTTATGGAATTTCGCTTGGCTTATTGCACATTCTTGCGATTAGTTTACTTAAGGCTCTTCTCTACTCCTACTCCAGTCCACGTAGTGAATAACTATAATAATATTAAATATTGCTATGCAGGTATAGTTATTTTGATGTGAATATGCCCACAGTTTTTATTAAGTAAGCAGAGCATTGAGTTTCACCTTAGCTTAGAGTCTCACAGTCACATCACATACATCTTGCACTCCTTCGTTCAGCAATTACCCACAAAGTAATTTGCAAGTTTAAAACTAAAGGGGATTTGTAAGTTGCTGTAGGCAAAATAGAATTGCAACATGAATATTTATTGTTAAGTTATGATGAATTCCCTAATGTGCATGTAAATGTGTAAGTATATGTATAACTTGTACAGCATTAAAGGCCATAAAGCCGAAAAGTGAATAGGTAGTGTACTACATAGTTCATAGTGACTGCAGAAATCTACTTTTAATGTTAAACTATGTTGCTTACATGAATCTACGATTGGCACATAAAAAGACAACCATGAATTTTGCAAGGAACTAAATTATTTTATACATACAGACACAGTGATCAAAAGAAGGGAACTATTTTAGAGATGATCTAAGATTACACTTTGCTTAGCAAGTGAGTGCTTGAAAGAATTTACTTAAAAATTGTTGTTTGCCTACTACTATGATGACTAATCAAAAAATTTCAACCTAAGAAACATGATACATAAAATAATGAATTCAATTACCTAAAAAGTAACACTATTAAATGCTGCAACAAGTACCTAACCTATTGTACCTACTAATATAAATACGCTTTTAACAAATAGGCTCATACTTAAATAAAATATTAATCAGGAGAGTATGCAGCATATTCTGTACTTAAGGACAACATATTTTGAATACTTATGAGTACATTTCTTCTGCGAGTTTTTTGTTGTTTCATTTCATTCCATTTGTGAACTACCCAATCAAACATTTTACACATTTTTTACGAGTTAAGTCATCACTTTAATCTTTAATCATTGACTTAACTGGGCTATTAAATGCTCTCGCTCAAGGGCATTTGCTTCTCACTCATTCCTCCATCTGAATATCTAGACGAATTGTTAGCACTTGTAATTTACGAATAAGCTTGTCTGTCTGCTTGCCACACGACTTTAGCTTGATGGAGTCAAGACTCAAGAGCAATTTGTAATTGTAGTTATTATAGCGTATACATTTTGTAAGAGGTCTGCCATTTATTTCTTGTAGACAGAATACAGATTCATAGAATGAATGAGCTAGAAGGCAGGAGGAGTGATGTAAGCATGTACGAATATTATTATTATATAGGTATACCACTTACAGTGCTCATTCGTACATACATACAGTATAACTAGTAAATAGATTGCTCAACATAAATAAAATATATAGTGGGTCCATCCATACTACTTACACAATGCGATATTAAAGGAACATCATCATCATATGGAGAACAAATAACAATAAGAGGATAATAATAACTGCTCCAGCAATATCTATGCACAATGCATCAGTGCACAGATGCTAATTATAATTAATCTATTTCAACTATTCAGTAAAGACTGCAAATAAACTTCTTCTAAGCAAATACTACAAATCAGGAAGTGTTTTATATGTTTATCAGAATACGTGCTTACATATACTCCACAACGAGACAAAGGCGATAGATGTTGCAAATATGGGAGAGAGGGTGGGGATAAAACATACGAGTCATTGAGGATCCTTTATTTTAAATATTGGATCCACCCTCTTTGGTCTAATCCTTAGATTCACTCTGTCTCTCTGTTTGTCAACTTTTTAGGTAGATACACAAATAGCATTGAATTGTCTATTGGGAAAGAACTCCATGTCTATTTTTTCATGTCGTTTCTTAAATTAGTAATGTTGTATTGTATCTAATAGTTTCCTTTGTTGAATTGCAGGCATCTCCCCGTGGCTCAGACGGAAACTGCGTCAAGATTCCATCAGTGAAGAGAATGACGAATGTTTTGAGATTGAGGGGATGAAGGGAGGGAATAGTCCGTTGGACGGAGACCGTCGCAGTCGTCACATGTCCTACTCGGGAAGAATTCGCTGTTGGTCACCGACGAGAAATGCCACGACATCCGGCAGTGGAGGATTTGGGTTTGGACAGCCACCTCGTCGGACGCCCCTCCCACACGTCGTGGACAGATGTGACCAAGGACACGCCTCCTCAATCCCCACGGCGAAACTCTCTTGCTTCCGGAACGAGCTTAGTCACCCGGATGGCTCCCCAATTGACCTCAGCAGTTTGCGGAGTGTCAACGAAGAGCGATCTGGCTGGAAAAGTAAGGGACTCAGCGAGTTCCACCCAAAGAATTACGGTTTCGAGGGCGAGGACTGCCGAAACCTCCTTCTCCACTCGGAACATGGCCATAGACAAGAGATGTCGAACCTTTGTGATCCTCCTGACCATTTCCAAACACATCACCACCCCCTCCCGCACACGACCACTGAGAGTCCGCACAGAAAGAGTCGGGAGAGCAGTCCGTGTCTGAAAAGAATCTCCAGAAATTACCCGGGGGAGAGGCACAATGGCTCCTCCACCATCCTCTCCCACAAGTCCAAATCCTCGTGCAATCTACCTCCAGTCCCTCCTCACGCACCTCCAAGTCCTCCGCACTCATCTTCCTCTTCATTTCTTTTCAATACAAAAGCCAAAGCTAATAAACAAGACTGCGTGGACAGTTGCGAGAGGAGGAGTTCCCACTCCGAAGGTCTCGCCTCCACCACATCCTCCTCCTACGAAAACTTTAAAATGAAATTAAAAGAAGTCTCAGACAAATGTTTCAACTCCAACAAAAAGACTCCCTCCCGTCTCCTCTTCAGATTCTGCAAAAACGACAAAAACGTAGGGAACGGAGGAGTCACCGGAAGGGCAAGTCCGATAACCAAAGACAGAAAAGTGCGCAGCTTTTCTTTCGGTGGGATGCCTCAACTGGACGAGTTCAGTCACCCTGATGAGGATGACGGGGAGATCCGCGTGAACCCCCTCTACGTGGATGATGGCAAATTGCGAGATCACAATGGAGGAAACGATCACGTCAGCAACAGCAGCTACAGGGACCATCTAGGACACTCGAATGGCTTTCAACTTCACGGCTCCTCAGGGCGGAGTAGAGGTGGCGAAGGGAGTGTGGACTCCTCCGTCGTGTCTGCAAATCGTTTGGGAGGGAGTGTCGACTTCCTCACGTCCACCTCCTCAGCCGCTTCCTACCACAGTCACAGTAGCCAGGAAAGTGGGAGTAACAATTCGGACGGGGACAGTGGAATTGTTCACGAATTGGCGGATACGAGTTCCCTCCTCCACGAATCAATGGGCGGAGGGGGAGGAGGGGGCAGCAATGGTCACTCCTCCTCCACGAATCACGACGGTTGCTGCTCTGTTCGTTTCAGCCGAGACTTGGAGGATTCCTCCCGCCTGTGGGAGTCCTCCTCTGTGAAGGAGAGTGGCAGCGGTGGGGAGTCGTTGCAATGGCTGGACCGTCCCCTCAAAATGAATACTTTTTCGGACAAGATCAGCGGCGGGAGTCTTTCAAAATACTCAATGGGGCGCGGGAACAAAGGCCCCCTCCATTCCTCCTCCACCCTCAAAAGTCACTTCACCAACAATAGTAATTCTCAGCGTGGCAGCAACGGCTACTCTCCCACGAACCGCAACAGCAATATCAACAGCTTCAACAACCATTTCCCTTCGAGTGACTATCCCAGTGAATATGGCAATGGGAAGGGCAGTCAACCTATCCGAGAGCCTATCCGCCCACCCACAAAGAGCGAGTACGGCAATCAGCAACACGGAGGAGAGTACAAACTGGTTCGCATTAGGAAAATCAACATTTTACCTGGAATTCCTGCGGCTTTCAATAGATTCCCAATTGATCTTGGAGTATCTTTGGAGAAGAATCCAGACGAGTCATCTTCTTGTGGCTACCTCATCCGCTCAATTCATCCAGACAGCTACATTGCCAGGTTCAATCCTTTCTCCTTCACTTCGCCATTCAACCGCATTATTATTTCCACTTCTTCTCTATTGCGTGACCACAAAACCTTAGATTTTCTAATACACGCAGATTACGCTACATTATCTGTTTCACCTCTTTTTAGCCGTAAAGAGCGTGGGAAATAATTTCATTTTCAACCTTATAACTATGTATCTCTCCACTTTGTCTCATCTTTTTTCTTCCTTCTCTCACACATTCTCAGCTTATTATATCTTTATTACCATACTGATCAGGTACTAAATGGTTTTCCTTTATGTTTTCTAGTCAACGAGATTTGCGGACTGGGGATGAGATAATTAGCATAAATGGAAAGTTCGTCCGCGGAGTTCCTCTTCAAGAAGTCTACTCAATGCTCAATGGGAGTTTCAAGCGCGATATGGATTTGGTTGTGTTGCGAACCGCAAAGTCTTCTTTCGGTTCCTCCTCCTCCCTACACTCCTCCCTCTCCCCCTCCCCACCTACTCACATCACGCAAGATGACCAAAATAAGACGATAATCAAAATATCTTACGATGAGGAGGATGAGAATCAGAAGAGAAAGAACGAAGCCTCCCAGGGTCTTGGCCTAAGAAAGACGACCTCCGGGAACTCTGTGACCTTTGCGGAAACGACTAGTCGAAATGATATCAACTCCGCCCGCAGAAAGTTCGTCATCAGTTTGATGGAGTCGGCCTCGAACACTGCGTCCCTGGCACTGGACTCACCAGCAGCCAACAATAACATGGAATCGAAAAAGTCGAAAGACGAGTCTCCTTCCTTCTGCACTCTTCCACGAAGACCAAAATCCAGTTGCTTCACTTCCGTCACTGTGGTCTTTGAAAAGGGGCCTGGGAAGAAGCCCTTGGGCTTCACCGTCGTAGGGGGGAAAGACTCACCTAAAGGGGATATGGGCATCTTTGTCAAAAGCATTTTACAGAATGGACAAGCCAATGACGACGGGAGACTTCAAGAAGGTACTCTATTCTCGCTAAGCTAATTGTAGCATTTTATTTTTCTATATTTTAAGTGAAAGTTGTGGAATGAAAATTATATTTTGTGTATTTTTATATCAGGTGATGAAATTCTTGCCATAAACGGAGAGCCGGTGGACGGACTCTCTCACCTGGAAGCTGTGACCATGTTCAAGAAAGTCAAAGTGGGGTCCCTTGTCATTACAATAAATCGACGGAACAAAAAGGCGACAAGCTCCCTCAAGTCACAATCCTGCGACAATCTAATAGACGCTTGATATGCAAATACAATAGATTTTATTTACAAATGTTGAACTAGCAATTGCTTACGATTAGCTAACTAAATGTAGTAATAGTACTCATCGTCACTGACGATTCCATAGCAAATGCTAATGACAGAGCCAGTTTTATCAATGGAATTTAATTATAGTTAAATACTACTTTAATTACTAAATACAGATTACAGCAATCTAAATGGGCATACATAATAAAGCGAGATAAAGTGCCATGAATCAAACTTGTAAATAAAGATATTGTTAGCTACAGAGTCTTCCATTTAATCTAATCTTGTCTCTTCTACTGTACTAAATATTTCGTAGAAAATTCGTTGACCTAAAGGATATTATTGTAATTACATATTATGTGAGCGTATTGAGGATGGTTAAGTAAAGTAAGCTAGTAACTAACTAGTATGTAGGTAATAATAATATTAGAATAAATAAAACGCTAAATGCAATCGTTTCAAGGTTTTAATTACAAAGACTTACAAGATATCTTCGCTTTTGTATCTCCTCAAGGGAACACATTTAAGTATATTAATTCGTACATAGCGTTAGTGATTGTGATTATGCATTAACTGCAATATTGATTCCGACTTATTGTGTTGTGAGTAGCTATAATATTATGACTTCTTATGAGATGGGGTGCTTCTTATTTACTAACAAATTATGTTTACTCCAAAGTGGCCAGAGCTCAAATGCAAATTGGTGAATGTACACTTACAAACCTAATTGACATATTTAGGATGTACAATATTTAGGGCTTAATTAAGTATTATGCTAAATACAACAACATGTGAATAAGATTGTACTCTAAGCCATTTGCCTTCACTCTATGATTTTCATTACAACGATTCAGATTTAAATAGTATTTTAATTTTGATAGCAATGCATTTCATTAATATCTTACGATAGATAATAAAAAAAATGTTCAAGGTTAAGACCACCTAAATATTACCGTTACCAATTAAATTGGTTATTATTATTTATTTTCATTTCAGTAGATAAGTACTATGTATAATACAACTATCATTATTGCATCCGTATATATGATATCCATCCATTGTACTATAAGTTTTCAACCCAAATTCCTGCATTTGCGTTGCCCTTGCTAAGAATGTTGCACAAAAACAGAATCGATGCAACGGCAAAAACGTTTACTATACTATACAATATTTTGCAATTACTTGCGTCGTGAAACATTCATATTTGTTCAGAGTCCCTCACTATTTACGTAAAGCGGAATTTAACATTTTATATGTAATCAAATTATGTCTTCCACTGCTTTTATTTAGTATGTATATCATAAACAACTAAAATGCTAACTTAGTACATAAAAATTTACCATCATTTTTTGCTCTAATATTATATTGCAAAGAAATTTTGGCACTTTATCATTCTATTTTTTTTCCTTTTTGGTCAATTTTGTTGGCCAACGAACTCGGCCTGAGATGCGGTCTAATAAGTCCAAATCCGGGCTTTAAATATTTTTTTCAAAATTTAAGTTATCGTCCGACGACTACTGACACTCATAAATACTTCAATTAATACGGAAGCGAAGATACACATACATACAGAAAGAAGCTCCTCTGTCCTCTACATAAGTCCTGTGTCGGGCTAAAGAATACATCATCCGTGATTTAAAATATGGATCCTATTTTATGTATGATAAGCGTTAGTAGAACAAGCTTGAATAGCAGCACTGATACGTTAATTTTCATACTCGCATAGTTTTTATATAAAATATTTTATTGTGACAGAAATTATTAACCACCAATAACGAAATTTCCTGTGTTTTACTACCTAAGTAGGTGGATGGATTGTTTGGTGAATTTTCTGTTGCCAAATCTTAAGTAAAACTACTAAGTAGATGCCTATACGATTCTAATTTCTAACGTCATATCTGACGCCCCTTGTAATATATACCTAGCTATTGTAATTTTTAGATATACCTTCATGTAACGAATCCTTTTCCACAGAATGACGCTTTCAGTGTTAAAAGGCAGGTCTAAAGTTATTCATCTTGTTAATGCGCACGATGATCCGAGATTGAGATGAGCATTAAGCAGCAATAAAAATGCTGGATATAATAAAGTAAAAGTAATCGTAAAATTATTATAACTGTACTGCAAATATAGAGGAAGATAAAAAAACAGAAAGACAAGTAAACAGAGAAAGCCGAACTGTCAAGCGAAATTAGACGTGAAGGTAGCAACTCGAGACGACGGGTAGCAGAAGTAGTCGCATACGTCGTAGTGCTTGCCGGAGCATAATATACATACTTACGTAAGAAAGAATATATTAATATGAATAGAGTAGTACTGCAGAATGGTAGAATGAAAGGGAAGTGGGGAAGAAAGACGTGCGCCAGAACTTGAGACATTTGGAGTTTTTATTTCGGATAAAAGGAAAGAGTTGATATTAATAAAAGAAATTGCGTCGGATTTTGACGGAGATGTGATGGGATGTGGATTTGATGTCTGTGCAATGTACTTTACAGTAGCATTTTCATTGCAGCTCTCTTCCCATAAAAACTTGCTCTGGAATTGGAGGACGCAAGACGCAGCAGAGTTGAGACTTGAGACTCTAAAAAATAAAAGAGCATGTGGGGTAATAGCAATTCTAAAATAGTTACTTCTTACTTATGCAATAGGACTCTTTGGAATCAACTCAAAGATCACAAATGGAAGCAGCCAGCCAAACTTTACTAAAAAATGACTTTGCCTCGCTCCTTGCCCATCACTAAATATACAGTGAGTTAGACACAGAGACTGAGTTACCAACAATAACTATTATGTAAGTACGTATGGAGATATCTGCTCCAGTCGACATCCTTCCCTCGGATGATGTCTCCGCTTTTGGCTCACACAAATACGAAGCCTTTCTTATTGAGCTTCTTTAAGGACACATTGAAACACAAATGTAATGGCAGCAGTGCAGTGGCTTCAGCTTAATATTATTTGTTCTATATGGTAATACACGTTAATAAGTGATATCCTGCACATAGAGTATAAGATGCCTTATTGCCTTACTAGTAACCATCTTCTTCATATCAACTAGTAATGACTCATGTAAATAAAAAAAATGTACTTAAGTAGATATAACCATATAATACTTACTTAATACTTATTTGTAAATATATACCAGATATACAAAATATAATAATAGAACTCAACGAAGGGATAACAGCTGCATCACTGTGCTCTACTGCACAGGATATGGCTTGTGTATGATTCATCATACCAACTGATTGTGGGAATAAAACTGGAAATCTGAAATTCTACAACTCAGATCCGACTTTGTTTTTTGTGCCAAGCACTATTCTATTGTATTTACTTTTCACTAAGTATATAAGGCATCAGGTAAGTTTTAGGGAGTTAAGACCAGAGATTCCCAAAAAATCTACACTCTTATCCAACTGCGTACTGCGCATAAAGTACAATGGAGCCCTTAAAATGACATACCTATGCAATATTATTTACTGAATATTTAATGAATATAATACGCATATTATGCGTGTAGGTAACATTATAGTAAGCTAATTATAAGATATTATATTTTATGAGCTTTTGATTAAGTAGATTTTGGAAACAAGATTATTAAAATCAAGTAAATTAAATAGCATCACTACAAACAAGTACTGTAAATGATATTTTAAATATTGTGTATCTTTTAAACTATGAATACAACCGTAGAAAAATGATTTACCAGTAGTACTGTAGTATTTACGTTTTGGGGATATGCATACAGAAAAGGATCATCGTCAGTGATTTATTATAAGGTAGTTAAAGTGAGGGTTAGAGTTGCATAACCCTAACAAATGCACAGAAGCGGAAAGGGTTAAGACAAAAGGCACGCTATGCTAAGAAGTTTTTGTGGAAGACTTTAGGAACTGAACGTTGTATGCAATGTAGTGTTAGTGTTTTTATGGTAGAACCTTTATTGCTTTTTAGAAGATGATGAGGGAAATGGAGATATGCAAGCAAGCTACTCTAGTTCATATTCACTAATAAGTACTTACCTACTTATTACTCGCTATCTATTGTACCTGTACCAACAACGTACCATTAGTTATTATTTTATCGCTTACCAACTTACAATAAATACATAATAGATATATAAAAGTGGAATCACAGGAAAGAAAAATTAATATTCATGTGGAATAAAGGAAGGAAAGAATAAGAATACAGAAGAAGGGAGTTTTGTTCGTTTAAAAAGTGGACGCAGAAGAGAGGAGGACCGGAAGTGCCTTTGAAGTTGTCTGACGGATTTCTGTTGTGACTTGGCAGTCTCTCTTCTGATTTCTTTTAACGTCAACTCATTCTCATAGAAATGCGCTCTATCCTCAGCCGGATGGTCTCCTCACTTGACACGCACGTCACATCACATAATGCAATGCTCAAGACAAGCAGCTTATCTAAATTCTAAATTGTACATAGAAGAGACAAAACACAAACACTCCACATATTATAACTGGCAAACAGCATGACATAACCAAGATGTTGACGCTAAAGTAACAAGCACGAATAAATGGTCGAAAAACACACAAAGACTATAAAATTCTCTTACCTACTTACTTACTTAACTCTCCATAATATCAATTACCAATTGTATTTGTACTTGCTATCATCCTGTATCCAATTTGGCATATGTAGGTCACAGGTAGGAAATAATTGGAAATGTACATAATTAATTAACTTATTAGTGATTTGTAGTTTTGTATTGGTAACTTTGTAAAGTCGGCAGTCGGCACTCTCGGAACCACAACAAAGAGAGAGAGAGAGAGTCCATTGTATTTGTATCAGGTTAATAATTATGGGTACTGAAATAAAGGGATATAAAGATTGTGGGAAGAAGACCCCCTTAGCAGACGGCTAAAAAATCCGAAATGGACATAGGTAACATTTATTATTATTTAAGTCTCCATGTCTAGAGGGAGTAAGAGGAAGAGGAGATCTCCGTCTGTCTGCCTGAGGATGAGTACACTTTAAAGGGTTGTTGGTGGCATTGCATGATATGGATATATAGGAGGAAGAGATTATTGTATTTACTACATACAAGTAGAAGATAGGGAATAATAATAATATTGTGAGATGAAGAGAGTAATAACGTAGAGTAAAAGATGCGGTGGGCCAAGCCAAGCCAAGCAGACTGGCCAACAGAACCCAATTTAAATCAAGTCTCCTCCGTCCACATCCACAACTCAACCTTGAATAAGGAGAGCCTTGATTGTTGGCTGTGATTGGACTGAGTGTTAGTGTACTGCATGGAGGAGAAAGAACAACCTGACCTGCAGACAGAGAGTGCAGTGCAGTCAGGATGAAATAAGGAGTCTCTCAGTCTCAGTCCGGTCACGTACATACATTTACAAAACAACATCTATACTCTACACACTCCAGTACCTGTGTAACAACTCTTACAACATAATGTGTACTATTTATTGACTTGCTTTGCTCTGAACTTATGTAATGCATAGTAAATGATAAATAATACTATACAGAGAAGAAGACAAAAAATATATACAAATGTCAACTATATATGTATGAGCACATGTTATGTAGTATTTCTGTGTATAAGACTTACGTATACACACAGAATAACAACAAAAGAGAATCCTTCTCGACAGAGCAGAGCATTTTTGTTGTCTTTCTTGGCAGAAGTGAAGATACGTACACCAAACACATGAGCAGTAGTGCCTTAGCCCGTCTTCTTCATCTCAAGGTTTTTAAAGAGGAGTCAGTGAACCAACCCTTTGCCTTTGCTTTGGCTGGAGCAAGGAGCACCCTTATTTACTATCCACATCTGCAGCATTAACCCAAATAGGGAATATTTATGTGCATCCTAATGTCCTTCATCTCCATAACACAACTGCATCCTTCATAATATTATTTAAGTACCTTACTTAACTACTACATTTATGTTTACCTGTGGAGACAATGTAATACCTATGCTAACTGTTTATAAGTACACTTTGCATCCTTCCACACAGATTGAACGTAACATCAAATATAAACATTTTTAAAACTCCAGAACAGTATTCTCATAACATGCATTAATTGTCGTACACTGCCGATATGCACGGCTAAACATATTGTATTTAAGCTAATATGAATATGTAATGTACTTTTACATGTTTTCCTTGTGTTTGTGTAATTAGTTAGTGAGCCTCTGTCTTCGACTTCGATCCTTCCTTCTCCTGCCCCGAGGTTACGTTTATGTAAATTCCTAATCCACAGAGCCCACTTTAATAGTTATAAATAATGAAGCAAGACTTTAGGTAGCAAGATTGCTACCTGTACCCTCAGCCCAGCACTAAAAATAACAAAATTTCCATAGAAATGCATGCAGTGCATATTTAGAGTGGATCACTTGTGCCTACTTGTTTATATGTATCTCATCTAAAGGAGCTAATTTAAAGTGCTTACAGAGAATAGACTCAACTCTCAACTCTGGGTTGCTCATAAAAATAATGCGGAGAGTCCAATCTGAAATCTGAGTTACTTAAGTGAGCCTCGAGCAGCCAAAGCCCTTCTCACAACATAGCAATGCACTACATTCCCTCAAATGCATTCACATTAATACGTTGCCTTGAAAGCATAGAAAAGAGGGAGGGAGGGATGAATTCTATGTTGCAGGAGAATCCAGTGCAGTGCACAGACGGACAGAGAGAGACAGAGTTTTGAGTTACTCAGAAAGAAGTTTCATGGAACATGTATGTGTGCATATGTAATAATCAGATTTCTTGGTAGAACATACGGATAGAGGAGAAAAGGGCATATAGGAGAAGGCAGATGTTCAAGATTATTATTATACTATTAGGAAACATGTTGATGTACTTACTATATGTCGTGTCCTGGATTGCATGCTTGTACAGTATAATATGATATACAATCTACACGCAATTTAACTACAGGGATTTGTACTTATAATACTTATTACACTCTCAAGTTTGTAAAACATCTTGTGTCTTGGATTTGCTAGCATAAAGGTTTTGTATATTTATATGTACATAATACTACAAATACTACAGTACCCCTACAAATACATATACATACACATACCTATAACGTACTTAGGATACATTAGTACACTCACTGCAAAGTGAGTAGTGACTAAGTAAGTATACATTAAATACATTAAAGAAGAGAAGGCAGTATACACATGAAGTAGAATCACCGAAATGGAATGAGTTTGAAGATATTATGGCAGATCGCTTTTTGGTAGCCATTATAAAGAAATCCTGAAAAGTTGGAGTCAGTCGGAGGAAAGCAAAATAGTCTGCTGCATAGAATAAGGTATTGAAAATAAAAGAAGTTAGGGCATCTACTTCGAATGTGGACGGACGGGTACCTCGGTACCTGTATTATTCTTTGGCATCGCATCACACGGAGGAGAGAAAAGATTCTGTCGGAGGAGAGCAAAAAATTGTTTGGTATGTTCCATGTGTTCTCTCTCTCCTTGGAGTTGGCTTTGGTTCTGCTCACTATTCCTTGCCTTAGTCTCCACACACTAAGTCAGTCTCTCAGTCCACTTCGCTCACACAACAACAAAATAACTATTACAACTTATCTCAAACACAACAGCAGTCACTACAACTACATTTAAATTACTACTGCGTGTATACTTACATAGTATCTACAACTACAACCAAATTCACAATCACTGTTTCTATTACTTATAAACAACATTTGATTAGTGCTACTTGTTTTACTACTACTACTACATAGCACATGCAACCATAATAGTAAGCTAACGATAGGTAATTTATGCAAGTAAGTAAGTAAGAAGCAGTTTATTATGTGGATAACTTTAGTGTGAGTGGGTAGGTCGATTCAAGTTTGTGAGTGAGAGTCAGTGCTCTGTTTGCTGAATGTGGAAAAGGTGGAGAGGAGTCTTCATAGGAGTCCCACTAAGATAAGAACTTGCATATGTCATCATTTCCCTCGGTTTTGCATCTTTCCAGTAACATTGCTCCAGAGTTGTCCCACAACATCCAGCAGACTCACTTACAGTATCTGTATAACATTGCTTTCCATTGTCACCGTCACCACCACGTTTAGTGGAAAGGAAGGCAGCCACCACGACGAACAATTTACTCACACTGCAAAACATACCTATACAGAGAAGAAATCTGTATAAGTTTGACAGAGAGTGAGTCGACACAGCTTCAGCCACATGTCGTCCACATCAAATTACTTCATTTAAGCTTGTGTTCTTTATCTGCATATTCAATGCTCTGCGCTTTAATACTACTACAGAGTATTTAGCCATATGTGACTTGGTTTGAGATTTGAGAGTATTTGTTCTGCTTTCCAGTTTATAGTTCTACAACTACTTTACAGCTCTTGCTAAGTATGCTATGCATGGGCTTCTCGAACGTTTAGTGCGTGGAAAGCTGAGAAGTATTTGTTTGCAGATCGGGGCATAAAAATCAAATCGCATGGAATAAAGAGACACAGGTTGGGATCTGACATAAGGGAGACGACGGAGGGACGCTGCTGCTCGAAATAAAAACTCGTGCTCTGCTCTGCCAAGTGCTAAGCTAATAAAATCAACTTCTTACTTAATAACAACTATTTGTACATAAGTGAGTGAGTGAGGTGCTGAGGTGAGCAACTTTGCTAACTCCTCTATCTAATAGTACTTGCACTGACTTATTAAAAAGTGAAGAGGAAGGAGAAGGAGCAAGCGAGGGAATCCTTACATCATCTAATTCCTTACCACAGCCAATGCATTGGCCAAACCCAAGTCAAGTCAAGTCAAATCAAATCAAGTTGCATACTATCACCATATGCACAGGCTTTAATAACTAAAGAAGCCTAGGAGCTAAAGAATTAAGCGAGCGAGCGAAGCCAACTGTTCCAGAGAGCCTTCAAGTTTCTTCGGCTTCTTTGTTTTCTCTCTCCTCTCTTGCACCAAAGAAATCACAAGTTATAACGAAAGAGAAGCGCAAGCAAAGACTTCTCAGTGAGTTCAGTGAAGTAGTCAAATAGTGTACAATTTAAGAAAATTATATTAAATGTTAAAGAAAAATTAGTACAGTATATACATTCCGAACATTTCTACCAATGTGTTGTGAACATAATTAAGTCTTTGGACAAATAAATTGAAAAATGGAAGGAGTATCACTACGAAATTCAAACTTATTGGAACATAGAAAATAATACAATTTCTCAGCGGAATGCTTTTGGAGGAATACATTCCTTGCCAATTTACAAGGTAAATTCACCCTTTTTTAATACACAAAAATACTATTATGTATTTACAAATTGATAGCAATACATATTTGGTGCACAATTGAATTTCAAGCATTCATTCTGTTTCGTGTTACTCTTGTTCAGCATTCATGATTCATATATAATATGTAAATGTGTTTCACTTCTATTATTTAAATGTAACACATTTTTGGAAAGCAAAATACATTTTAATGTCACGGTGCAACACATTTTGTTTGCCTAGCCACATGAATAATACGCATATTTATGTAAATAACTTTTAATTACAAATATGTATTATATGAGCATAAAATAAATATCTGATATTTAATGTATTATATAGGTATGCACTTACAGCTATAGCTATATGTGTAACGACTAGATAAATGTATGATTGTAGTGAGGATAGCGACAAAATGAAATTGTCATGCTTATAAGCAGATATCTACAACCATAGCGTTGCGTATACGTACACCACATGCTATCTTATTCTTAATCTTTTATAAGGGAAATGCAAATGTAAAAAATATTTTACACATTTGCTTATCTGTTCATTAAGACTGTTAGTAATGTAAGGTATGTTAGGACGAGGTCACGATTGTACTTGACTGTAGACACAACGATATTAGAAGCTTGGACATGGACTAAATTGTTGAAACTTCTCTTTCATATCTTCGCCTGTAAAGCAAGCATTTTTAGCTTGGTATCCTTTCATTTTTCATTCATGACTGAATGAACATCGTTAAAATTAAATAACTTGAATAATAAAGCATTTAGTATATGTGTAACCCAGTAATATCTGAACCAAAATATCAAATGTTCTGCAAAACCAAGGCATGGTTACCCTTGCAGTGTCCATTCTAACAGCAGAAAAGAATATAAAAACATTCTTTTCTGTTGTTAGAATGTGTCCATAGAATTTACTCACCTAGTAAATAATTATACACATACCGATGTTGGTAGTCTACTGAAGATGCAGGAAAAATTAATGCTAAATGGCCTTAATACACTAGTAATAGAACATCGGCGTATACACACAAACTCGGACGGAAGGACATGACGTTTCCATAATGCATTGCGATGCATAAGAATTTCGAATCTTAAGTTTTTGGGCTTAATTGCAGTTGAGTTTGAATAGTATGACAATGTCAGTGTAATGACTTACAATAAAGTAGGTTTTTATTTAAGGTTCGCCACCGTGGCCAACAACACTGTGATGGCAACGCAAATCATTGCCAATGACAAAACTAATATCATTAATTCCACTTGAGGGAAATAATTCATACATTCATGCAGTTTATCTATATGGAGAGTAAGTTACAAAATATAATTTTGTATGCAGTCAACTCCAAAGAATAATACTGGTATAGTATAGTATAGTATTACATTTTTGTAGAATGTGATAGCACAACTACGAGAACTTCTTTACGATGGTATAGGAAGTATAGCTTATTGTAATTTTTAGACCAGAGAGGCAGATAGATTACACAATGGCTATTTCACGAACGGAAACAATTGAGATAATTCAATAATTGTGTAATGTGCAGAGAATGAATAGGGAATAGTAGGACCACACTTCAGCAACCAAAATAAATGAGGTCTCGATAAATACTTCTGTATAGTAAACAGATGTAATATTTTATGGATGTGGATGAGATTAGTGGATTGTACAATGAGATTTTGATATATTTCTGTTGGAGAGGCACACAGACAACTTTGTATTGTATAGTAATGTTCCATTAAATATTAGAATTAGTGTTGGGTGAGAGGAAAGGGTTAAAGTACTTCTAAATAGATATTCCTCCAATACTAATACATACCATGTAGCACGTAGGGGAGAACAATATGTTAATTAGGCTAATAGTTTATAGATGAGCAACAAAATGTCAGGTTCAAATGAAAATGGGAAGAGGAATGGGACGGAGAGGCAGCGGAGAACAATGACTGTGTCTGACTTGGTGGCTTGGAGTTCTTTAGGGAAGTCTGGAAATTATAATTCACATCTGGAAACAGAATTTCATTATTCCCTTGTTAAAGAGATACATACACAACACACTGACTCTACTCTACCGTCAGCGTAATATATAGAGTAGAATAGACAGAGCATACATACTAGAGCACCCTCTTCATTCTCAATGACACTTTCCCTTTCCTTCCATTCTACTTTACTTTTAAAGTCTCAAATTCACAGTCATACACAATCACAATAATCAGAGCAACTCTAACGGACCGACATTGAACAGCTAAATGACTGAATGGAGTAGAGTCAGGCAGAAGAGTGTGAGAGACGAAAATCTCCCTGTTCCATATACCTAGGCACATATACATATTCTGCATCTCTGTACAACTATCAAAGCTCCCAATATCTATCTCTATATCCCAATACGGTTGCAACGGTTTTGATTAACACCAATTAACACATTATAAAACAGTTTTTCTAGGTATTTCGATTTACTTATAATACGATTTCAACACAACGTTTATACATGTGTGTACTTATTTTTTTTCCGTTAAGAATATGCACTACGCTGTGTTTGCTCCATATTATGGCATACTACTGCTTGCACAAAATAATTATAAGTATATGCACCCACTTGGAAAAACAACTTTGAAACAAGTCAATGCATGTGGAAAGCTAAAACGTAGTAGGTAGGTTTCTGTGAGAAGGGGCATTTAATCATGAAGGTATGAACTAATATAGAACACAAATATAATTTTGAATCCTCAGCATTTCTGTCTGCATTAATTTTCTTTTTAAATGTAAATTTATTTTGTGAGTTAGAGTTAGGCAGTAGAAGTAGAGTGTAGCAGTGTATGCAATGTGTAAGTAAGGATAATGTAAGAAAGGGAAGTTTTAGATTGGCAGTGCAATGACACCTTTCCTCTCCGGAATCTCAATTTCAATTTGACACATTGGAAAACAATCGGGGGACCTAGAATTCTTTCTTTGCGATTCCAACGGTGACTCATACCCGACACAACACAAACACAGAACTAAGCTTAAGCTACTAACACGATAATAATATTATAGTTATGTAATGCCAACGACGGAGTCTTTCTTTGAGGATAAAGAAAGATTCGTAATGAAATGCGTATGCCGTTTGTTACGTCTTTGTGTGCCCATGCTGAACTGAATCCTTCCCATTTTCCCATTCCCTATTCACCATGAACTATACAAAACAGAACCCAATGTCACACTCATTTCAATTTCATAGCGTTAGTTCTTACAATGCATTACGATAAATACAAGACATAACAATTATACCAGCAGATCTTCTCACCTGCCTTGCCTTACCTTCCCTCAGGTCCCTTACTCTAATTTATAATTTTATAATCTAATTCCTTATATCAATATTTGACTACTGAGGACAACCATCATTTTCGTATTACAGATTGGGTAGCTGGTTATTTAACATAATCTTTATTACTGCTTAGTGTGCTTCTGCTTAGTATGATATTGATAGTGTAGATTGTAGATTTACGTGTAAAAATCTAATTTTTATTTTGGGGGTTGCAAACAGTAATTAAAACTTATAAAAACATGTCGACCAATCACTACACAAAAATATTTTTTCGCATTTACTAAGAAAGTGTTTGGCAATAAATTGGAGTATCATATAATAAGTTGGACTATTTTGGGAAGTGAGGAAATTGGGATTCCAATCTTTTTGGGAAGGACGGTTTTGGGAAATTGATTTTTGGTGACAAGAAACGTTACTTTTGGTTTAAGAATACATACATTACTTATTTACTACTGTAAGGAGCACACGAATGAAAAACGAGTTTCACTTTACTAGGTGCATTTGAAAGCATTATAATTCATATCTTTTAAACTGAAATCAAATGCATTTGATGTAATGTAAAGTTAGTTAGGAATGGTTCTCAAATCGGAAATGATATACGTTGTAGTCTCTTGTAGTCCTTTGGACATAGCAATTCGACGTGAATCCATTCCCTTCTTTGCTCTCATTCTATTATAGTGGGCATTGTATGCATTACAAAGATGTGGCTGAGTGAGAGTCAGGCATTTATAAGGATCTCATCCTTCCGATTCTGTCACACGTGTAAGTACAGATATCACTTCAATCCTGTGCAGGATATTCCAAAATGGTATGTATCACTATACCAGATCACTTCCCTACTCATCTGAGTTGCATGTGAATATGAGACGAGTATAGGATCACATGAGCGCCCTTAGAAATAGAAAACTGTGAAAATCCTTATACATTACATACCATGTCTTCTTGCACTCCTTTTGATAGATTCGCTCAAAGGGACCCAAATGAGGTTCTGTGTTGTGTGTGGAGGGCAAAAGGCTAGCCGTGAATTGGATTTGAATCCAAAGTGGAACCTTTTCTTTGAGAAATTTGATCAATTTCTTTCACCCATGTCACAAGAGTCTACCCGACACAACAGACTTTCATTGATCTATCCATTCTACTTACATGTTATCACTATATGTACATATGAAGTATATCTAAATGATATTGAGAATGGTGAAGAATGCCCTTATCTTTGAATTTTGGATGGGATACGTAAAATAGAACTCATTGTCAGTTACCTTTCCTCTCTTACCTTTTATATTTACATACATATATTGGAAACTAGAATAAGATCGGAGTTCCATACCGTTAGATACAACTAAAATGTATCATATTGTATAACTGTATCAATTGTATCAAAAACAGCCACTTGCTTGGATGGATACATACATATAGACACTTTTATCATATAAGGACACAATGGGGAATACATTTCTTTCTCAATACCAATCACTAGTACATCAGAGATAATATCATCATAATATAGATAACGTTGATATTATTGGATACATATGCCCTATATACTCATTCTGAGGGCCCTTTAAAGTTTAAAGCAATATTGTCCCGATATGCTCCTCCCGAACTATTTGAATTGGATCGTGTTTTGGAGATAAATAATAAGAATTTTGAAGGTAAGACCCATAGACCCATAGAGCCTCGTTCAGAGTCGTCTCTTGTGGGCCTATATTGTTGGGTTGTCTGTTTAGTAATTCCGTGACCCCGGTTCTACTAAGCCGATTGAAAGTGTACAAGAGGGAAGACAATGGATTGAATACAGGCAACTGCTCCTCGTCCTCCTGTCCACGATGAACAAGAAATTTAAAAAACTATCCTTCTGCATTCACTGGAAGTAAAATTAAAGGAATGAATGAATGAAAATCATCTTGTCTTCTGCCATTTCCATTACCTGTATAACGGTTCCTATATTTAATATTGCTCCTATTAAGACAGTCTCCTACTTTCCTAAACTTGTCCAACAATACTTACTATTACCGTCTGCTATGGCAATTTTCTGCAGCATACTTCCATAGGCAATAGGAAATCATGTATTCTTATACACGGCATGTTGTATACGAGTACATAATATCAATCAGCTGAATAGATTGGAAATGAAATGAATCAAATGAAATGGAAAGCTATGGATTTGCTAAGGTGGACTAAAAGGAATCAGACGGAACACGGACGAGGAACGTCGGTTTGTTCTTCCCTTCTTCTTCCTTCCTTCCTTCCTCTCCCATTCTTTCTCATCTAAATCTAAAGAAGGAGACTGAAGAGTGAGTGCCTAAAGGAAGTACAATGGAAATATCTGCTGCAACACAGCCCTAAGCTTTGAGAGAGGAAAAACACTCCGTCCCTTCGTTACCTTCACTATTATTCAATCCACATCTTTACAAAATGATTCATTTACGTACTGCTATGAGCTATGATGTATGTGGAGCAAAAATTTCCCCTCCCTGCTACAATGATCCAGATTTCATCTTATTAGGATTACTTATTAAATGTATAAAGGAGAGACGGAAGGAAGGAAACAGCCAAAAACTTGTAGATCCAGCACACAACACGAAATACATCACACAGATTACAACTGTTCCGTTGATTTTTGACAAAAGGTGTTCCAACTGTGACTTAAGTGACCTCATAGTCAGCACAGGAACAAACAGCAGTCGTCTCAAATCTCTTATAAAAGACTCTTTTTCAGAAATTCCCTTCGTACAGAAATAGTCACATAATAAGCAAATAAAGGCACAGTTTATACAAAGACAGTGCAATGCTTACTGATACACACGTAATATGTACTTTGTATTACATATATTTATGTACATTATGCATTTCATCTTAGTACTTCTCATTTCATGTTACTTTATACCTACTACATGTACATTAATCTGTCTTCGGTTAAAATATTCTAAATAAGTATAGACATCAGTACAGTACAAGGTATACATTTACAGAATTAACTTAAAGAACAGCATGTTGCCTACTATTAGTACACCAAGTGAAATTATTTACATTGTTCAAAACACTGCTGTGCACTTTAATTTTATATATAGTACAATTGTAGTTACGTGCATATGCTTCAACATAAAATATTTAATAGTACGTATAACAAAATGAGATGCATAACGAGACTACGTACACTATTTTAAATATTTAAGTCTCATCTGTTTACATGATTGCGTTATGAATTGAGTACTAATGGATTTGTAGAGCCAACATGTTGATAACAGTCCACCGACCAGACAAAAAGGCAATTCTAAAATTAACGGTCTTTCTTAATTCACAACTTTTAAATGATCTGTCTGTCTGAATTGAGATAAAAGATAATATGATGAAGATCCGTTGTTGGTGACTCGTTAGTAATTTTAGTTTCAACAGTAGAGTTCCTATAGTGTAATAATTTCTGGTAGTTCAGCCTTACTCACACTTATCTTCAAAGTCTACTGGCTATCACTGTCGTATGCAGTATACTTATTATGCAAGTATAAATAAATTGGTATGCTAAGTATAGTAATATGCACATATTATGTGTACATACTATATATGCATATATGTAATAGTGATACTATAGAGAACAAGTTGGTGGTTAATTAAAGAGACGGAACGTGCTCAGTGTCTCGTGGTGTTGGTGTTGGTAGTGCATCGGCCAGGAACAGCAGCAGTTGCTCAGTTCTTCTCTGACATCACAATCCGATGTCATAAAACGATTATAATCTCTTCTTCCCATTCCTATCACTTGCATTATCTAACTGTACATAATAACAAGAACAGGAGGCATTCATTCCATTACTAAATACTCATTTATATACACAGATATACATACAAACATACATACGGTATATAGATAATATACTAAGTAGTCGTAAGGTACCTTCAGCTCTGCTTGTCTATACACTACACGTTATTTATACTATTATAATAGTGTGTGTGCACATATTATAATATAAAAACATTTTTCATATACGGAAGAGGATCATAAAAGATGATTTTACTCCCCATACTCTGAAATAATCTTCCTAGTGTTTATGGGTGAAGGAAATGGACAAGTTTGTCATAATTCTATTACGTGTTGTTAAGGTAGTTATGATACAGAAGCACCATATAAGTAATATAAGAATAAGAATCTACCTTTTAAGGAAGTGCCTTACTACATTTTATTGTCCTACGCAACTCATCTTTAGGATATTGTAAATTGTATAGATATGTGTGCAGTAGTATACATATGTAGTACATAAGTAGTAGTGCATAGATGAATAGTAAATAATAGTTTGAGGGATGGATGAATGTTCGTGATAGTGAAAGTTGAGTGGTTTGTTTTGGTGTGGTGCACTCTTTAATAAGGTGAGTGGAGTGGAGTGAGTGAGGTAACCGGACCGGGTTCAGTCCTTTGCGGTCCTCATCAGCTCACTCACTCACCCAGTCAGAGATGCGTATCAGCGATAAGGCAAACGAACTATTAGATTCACAGTCCATCATCTCCCTTAACCATCTCTTTAACTCAATCGGCTATTACATCATCTGCTTCCAGTTCTTGTGTTTATTATCTGGATATGGATAATGTTACGCGATACGATGTAACTCATCTCATATTCATTGTGTGTACTTAAGTACCTACTACATACAATGTACATACAAATACAGTGTCTCTTTCAGCAGGGAAATATATATACCAACTCTTGCGGATGTAAAAATATGTATTCCTTTTCTACTGTTTATCACAGACATACAATTACAATAGGTCGTTTATTTATTCATCACAATAAGTACAGAGTATCATGGACACTTCATTCATTATACTACTCTATTCATTTATAAGCACTTGCACAATAGATACCATTGTGTGAATAAACATTACATATTCTTACAAGGATAATATGGTGATACAATTAAGTGCGCACTAAAAACCTATGAAAAAGAGGAGACAATAATTTTAATGTCAGTTAGGTCAGGTCAGGAAGAGGGGCAGAGAAGATAGTGAGAAAGTCTCAAAAGGGCACAAGTAGCCGCTTCTTCTCTGACCTTCTGATCTCACCACCTCAATTCAATATCCCTGCACTCTTTCCTCCAACCCTTATCACACCAACACACAAAGACAGTGTTTATCAATATAGAAGATGACCAGTATTTTATAAAGATATATAGATGTACACTACATTACTAGTAGTATGTATATGTATAGTACATGCATACATACAACCATGTAGTATATTATACTTACTAATGTTATATATTTATTTACAATATTGTATGCTTATCATTTTATAAAGTTTCCAATTAAAGTCTCGTCTAAAGCCTAAAAGTGTAAAAATGCACCAAATTATTTTTGTTGCTACACTTTTTGAATTATAATGAGATGTGCAATAACATAGTGAGTAGTAGAAGAGCAGCAGTTTATGGCCACTACTCACTACACAATATTAACTTTACTCTTTCCCATTTGCCCATGTACATAATACAATTAGTATTGTATTGTTTTGTCCTGCTATGTAAGCATACATATTCATAGTAAGCATTTTTGTTTTGAATGGTCGTTTGAACTTTGAAGTGGAGTTGTAGAGGATGTCCAGTTGCTCATTCTACTAGATCTAGAAAGATTACGGGTGCAACAGTTACGCTGAAATAGTAATGTATTTAAAAATATGAGTAGCATTTCATAAGCAGACTTTTTTACATTAGTAGTAGATAAATAATTTATAGTGAAAGTGAAACACGTATTTGTCCAAGTATCTGTATGGTCTATGGTGTAGGTTAAATAGTAAGCCCTGCTGACTCCCTCCTCGGATATTTCGGAGAGAGAGAGAATTATAGATTTGCTTTGAGATATAATTTATGTGAATGTGCATTGAACGTTGAGTCTATTTTATTTGGGTAGAGTGCCCAGTGGAACAGGACACGGAGATTGATAGAGAGAGAACAGACGGAGCAGGAGTTGCTTTGCAACGGCAGCAGGACACCAGATCAGAGTACAATACTATTTAAAGTGTAAATATCTCCATAATCCAACATAACATAATAGCAAAGAGAGATACAGACAGTAACACCTGACCATAGTGCCCCACAAAATGCTCCAATAATTACCTGTAACATTTTATCATCCAAATCTCTCCGTTCCGATCGTAGAGCAAATGAATGTTCTCTTCTCTGCCCACTCACTTACTCAATTTACTACACATTTATTTATTTATATCTGTAGTTGCTACATAGTACTACATACACCATCAAATGTTATAACTCTTGGCCAGTTTCTAAATTACATATTTTATGTACACATACCCCCATTAGTAGTTGCTACATATATTTTACTATTAGGTAGTTATTAATAAATAATAAACCATAGTTAGAACATATAGCATATATCAGTAGTATATAACAATCCTTCTATGTAAGGTACCAACTGCAGCTTAAATATTTTTATACTTCTCTAGTTTGCCATAAGTTTATAGTTTGGCTGGCAGGCAGGCAAAATGATTATTATTGTAACTTGTAGGATAGTAAGTACAATAAAAATATTACGCACTTCAGTTCCTTTACTCGCATTTATATCGCAAGTAGTTACTTATGCCAAGCAAGGCAGTAGTCCAGTTCAATCCAATCCAATACATAAAGTGCATAATACCACAAAGCGTTGAGTATGGTGAATAGGTCGTTTTAGAACTTGATAGTAATGTTTGTGTTTTATCTACACAGAAAGAGTTCGTCTGACTATTGTAGTTTATTATTATGTATGTACATTGTACATACAATTTACTTCTACTCATTACTCCTGTACTAAATACTAAAATCTCAATTATGACTTATTGCATTTGAGTATTTAGTTTATTATCATATTACATTTATTTTTAATGTTCATTCCATTTATCTATGTAACGTACGCTTAAACTTAGGTATATAGATACCTATGCATTTCTTGTAGGTCCTTGGCTACTTAAATACCTTAACTCACAATCAATTATATTGCAAAATAAACTGACTAAGTTGTAGTAAGTATCATGGTATAGGCCCAAATATTATTTTTAAATGTAAAATTGTTATGCTATCAATATCACGGATGGCTGCCCCTTGCACTGCTCAGCTCACTATGTTGTTACTTGTTAGCATTCTATGCCATTCCTTGTCTAGTGTTCCTTTCTTGTGGTATCCCCATCACTTATACAAAATGCATGCAGTATTAGCAGTTATACTAATATAGCTAATGTAATGCACTCGAAATCAGAGTCAATTGATATGAATGAGCCTAGCTAAGTAGGTAGTAATTATTTTTATATGGATTTACTTTATACTTGTATACACATACATATGCCAGTTGCCAGTAATACTGCATGGGGATTGGTAACCAAATAATATTACCATTGACTAAAACAAAAATAATATTATGGATGTTATGTACCCTGCTAGCGTATTAATATAATAAGTACTCATGCACAGCCATAGCTTGTGTAAGTTTGTTCAGTGTTTTCAGAGATGCATATTGCTTTCTGTATTAGAAGTAAGGCACTTGTATGATTTCATTGTACAAGAGTATAAGTGCCTATATCCTAATTTGTAATGTAAGTGTAAGAGTAGCTAATTGTTTAGCGAGCATAGGAAGGAGAGAGCCCCGTTGCGTTGTCTCAGTCCCACTCCCTCATCTAACTATTTATTTATATCAATTCATTAATGGATGCTTATTTTAAGCATTGCTCCAAACATAGGAACACAACGAAACAATAATTCCCCAGTACGGTAGTACAAATACTACAAACTGCTAACTAATAAGCTGCGTAATGTATTGTGTGCGTATGTACGCTGACTAGAAGTCAAAATAATGTTACAATAGCATATAGTAATGCATAACACACGTTACATTAGTAAATTATTTTCGAGATGAGATAAGAGCGTATGACTCTCTGGCAGTCTCACTCACCCACTCGGGCTCTCCAGTTCATTCCTCAATACTCTGTACTGTACTACTGTACGTATACTATTTCAGTGTGAGTGAGTGAAGTGCAAGTGATGTGAATATATTCACAATACCTACTACTTATTGTTACCCAGTACGTAACAAACTATATTTATAATCACCACGTAATAATAAAATGCAGTAACTGTATATCATACCACATCACAAAACACAAAAGCAGTCGTTGCTCTCATCTGATTAACCTACTCCAATCCTAGGGTTTAGGTTTACAATTAGCAGTTCTACTTCGTTACATGTATGTATAAGTATAAGCAATAGAGATATAGTATAAGATTAGCCAATTATATTTATATCTCCACATAGAAGGATAGTTAAACTGGATTGGATTCAAAACTCCTGATCCTGCTATGTCCCAATATCTCTCAATGTCCCATTTCATTATTATTTTCATAACCTCGTAATTTTTCAAAGTTCAGTTCATTGTAGTTCTGGCCGTGGCTCTGGCTGAGTAGGAGATCAGACAGACGCACCACAACACAACATACATTGTCATACTGTAGTATATCCTATAGCTTATTGATGTAACTGTGTGAGTATGTGTGTGTGTTGTGCAGAAGTAGTAGTGGTGATAGTCATAGTAAATAGTAAAGTAGTTTGATCAATGATAATGAAAATAGTGGATTCCCTCTATCTCCTAAAGCTATCTCGTCTATTTACCTGTCAGTTGTGGAAAACGTTACATTCGGATTGAAACTCTCTTTCTGTTTAGACTCTACTCACAGACTCACAGTCAGTCAGACAGTCATCCCACTCACACCAACACCACTCATCATCATCTCTTCAATTCCTTAATCTCTGTCACAAAAGCCAATGCACAGTAGTACATAGATATTTAATCCGTATACACTAACTCCTTTGAATTTATAAATCATTCACAGCACACCACAACACATAAAAGGGAGAAATGACGAGAGTAAGTGTAACTGCACATTAGTCTGCTTTCTGCCAGAAAAACGTGACACGTTTTCTCAGAATGAATCCCATACTAAATAACATAAATAGCGTAGAAATAGAAATTCGTGAACAACATTTCCTTGTCTAAACAAAGTGCAGAACGTTAGTACATACTTACTATACTATAGTACAGTATAAGAGTAAAATTATATACATATTTATATATGACTAAGAAATTAAATACATCTGTAGTATAAATTCATATTTATATCAACCTGTGACTAACTATTGACTTTTGTGTTTGTATTGTGATAGGATAAGAAAGCTTCCTGCTCAAATCCATCAACTCAGACTTCAGACTGAAGATTATTAAACCCAAGTAAAATACACAAAAAAATAAATGTTTTGAGGAGTGGACCACTCTGCGAGTACAGTAGAGTAAATGACATGCGAGTACAAAGACTTAATAAAACAGTTTCTCTATTTGGCAGAGGAAATACAGGAAAAGGTGCAACTTGCGCTGAAAAAACATTTTAAAAGTGAGATTGTGTTAAGTGAATTTTAATTATGCGACTCTTTCGTCGAAAAACGGAGCGGGCTCCTGCAGCCGTCGCTTGCTTAGTCAGTTTGTCTCCTCTGCAGATCTCCGAAAATCCAACTGCTCATCCGGAGGCGGAATCGGGGACGCCGGTGAACAAGGAGAATGTGGGGACTCTCAAGAGAAGGGAGCAACAACATCAACTCAAATTCAAAGCAGAGAACAACAACAGAACATTAGACAATGTCAATGTCAAGGCACCCACTATTAAAAGAGGTAATTGCCTTCAATTGAAACCTTTTCTTTATATTACCACAAAGCATTTCCGTTCTCTAGACTTAGTGGTTTTCTTTGTAGAATTAGTAATTTGTGTGAAGGTGGAGAGAAAAGGAGTCTTCTCTTCATTAGCAATTATCTCTTATTTCATTTATTACTCTTTCTTATAAAAAGGGATGACCTATAATTCTCACGAATTAGAATTAACCTTGAACCGTCTATAAATCATAAATACTATGTATGTGCTACGCTTAAATGGCAGCTATGCTAAAAGTAGCAATTTTTGAGACTTCCATTTCATTCACTAAGGAGATCATCTCATCCGTACATAACTACAAATATTTTTGTTACTTATTTTGTAGTTAACTTACTCGAATATTTGTAATTAGCTATTTTTGTTAAGAATTTTTGTTTACATATCAACTATGGTTTACGGCCAAAAGTACATACTATTCTGTAGGTGCCGAAGACCAAAGCCATAAGTGTACATATAAGCACGTTGGAGTTTCACTTGTGTTTAGTGTCTATGTAAGAGTTAAGAGTCCGTTTGTGAGTGGCACAAGAGGCAACAAAGCTTAATCATCGAACTATCTGTAAATATGTACAGTAGAGTTAAGTTGAGTTACTTAGATTGATCAAGATAGAGATTAACATTTGCTGATTGAGTTTCTTAGACTGAATCAGATTGAGCCTTAAGGAATGGCACATACTATATAAGAAATTAAAGAAGTTATGCAGAGTTGTGTGCTAGTATTAGATGTATTAATGCAATTTGCGGTTGGTTGTTCTGTTTCAGTGTTTATTGTGACACGGCATGGCACATCTAATTACTCTGATAGTGCATTTTTGTCTAGTAATGTGTGTTTAAGCTCTCTATCTATCCTAACATGCAGCTCCTTCCCAGATATGCATCACTCACTTTATGGCTGCTTTTTCTCAAATTTCTTTTAAAATTGTGGCATTTTTACTACCATAAGTACTCTACTATATACACTTACAATCAATGCATGTTTTTTTACAACAAGGAACGTTACAATCCTATGTACTCGTATATAGATATCCTACAAAATCATTTCTGTGCACATGCAATGCAATTACATATTAAGTAAGTACTTACCTATATACTTATACTTGCAGTACAAGTACAGCTGCTCACTATGAAATATTATACATATCAGGCTATTATTAACTTACACAAGTATTTTTAGCTGATACTTGTTAATACATATACCTACTACTTACACATATGCCGAGATACATGTACATTTAATTGGCATAGTGCTCGAGTCTCGTGTGGTCCCGTTCTTTTAGACAAGTGCGTTTGTTCGATGCTAGTACAATAGAGGAACAAGTTGATAATTCTAATATGCAGTGCAATATCAAAAACCAGAAATTGATCTAGTGTATTTAGATACTTCGTTGACTTGACTTATGTATTACTGCCTTGTAGTATGTACGTACATTGTCAGTTAGTCAACATTAAAAATGCTGACAGTTCTTCATTGACACAGATAAATCTGAATGGTGTAGCTAATAGTATAGTAGGTAATAGGTAGTACTATAGAGGACAATAAGTATCACTTAAATACTTACCACAAGAGAGAGAAAGAGAGACTAACCGTAGCCGCCAAAGAATAATAACAATGATAATGATAGAATATGTAAATAATAGGCTAATAATAGGCCAATAATGATTAGGACTGTTGTCTCAGATTAGATTCTTTTTGCGTACATTGAAGCTCATGTCTAGATGCTAATGTAAAAATAATTTAATAGTATAGTAAGTGCATATGAGTTGTAAATAGTATGTAGTTTTTACGTGTAGTAGTAGTTATAGTGATATAGAGATAAATAGATAACCTCACAAATAGTAAATCACGTATTCCCCTTAACGGCTCTCTCTGTACTCTACTCGTTCATTCTCAGTTCAGAGTTAGTAGTACTTACGATTAGTATCTGTAGACTCATACGTTCATTCATTCATAAACTTGTACTTGTAATGTAAACTTCTATTGTGTACTAATTAGCGTTACCTAACTTCATATGGACAGGTATACTGACTCTGCTATGATTATTATGTATCGCCAGAAATATATTCAATTCGTTTTGGCTGTCTGTCTATGTGTTTGCCCACAGAATTCGAAAGAGGAGGTCGAGAGTAGCCTGTATGTATTGTTGGACCAAATCGGTCCAATGAACTTCCCTACTCGGCCCATGTTGAGATCAATAGTTACTTGAAACCTTGACGTAGACTGTATCTATATTAGTTTTTGTTTCAGAATTGTGTTTTGGATTTGAGTTTAGATTTTAGACTTTGGGTTTTAGATTTTTGGTTTTAGATTTTGGGTTGTGTACCTAACCTAGTAATATAGTACACACAAACGCTCAAACGTCTAAGCCTACACTGTCCTTCCCAGGTCGTTCGTCCGGTCTGAGTGTGGACACTGGGCATGGACGCTCGAGTATCCTGGGCACCCATAATGGCGATACTTGGGCACATCCGTTGTCGCGGTTTATTATTTCTTATTGTATTTTAATTCTTTGAAGTTCGATCTCCTCCATTACATTCCATTGTACATAGTCTTAACTGACTTACTATTTATGGAGCCAATTAGGACTTCTGAGACTGCGACTCATTCGTAATTAGTAATTAGTATCAGTACACTTGTACTTGTACCTACCGCAAACCACAGATACTATATCCTAATCTTAATGTAATGTTTTTCAACACATGCGTCAATAAGACAACATTTCTCCTTAACATAATTGTACTAATAAAAATAGCAAATGTTACTGCATTGATAGCAATGTCTGTTTATTATGTAAAGATTGTTTCAACCAGCATTATCAGTCAAGTCCTAGTATTACAATTATATATGTATTTACTGTTGTTGGGATGTAGATTATTATTCTTGATAATCTTTGTAGTTAGTATTGTAGGTATTAGATTTGATATGATTTCTTATGTAATATATTCAGTACTAATAGTCTAAGTACGATATACGGGTATTTATGTAGTGTAGTGATTTCATTTTGTGTAGAAGTAAATACTATAAATTGTTCAACATGCTATGTTGATATAAAACTAACATTACAAGTTAATTAAGGTAATTAGTGGTAGTAATACTCAAAATTAATTAGATAAATTATACATGTAGTACATTACATATACTTAATATAATTTGACTGTATTACGATAACTGATTGTAGTACATTATAAATAGTTATGTAGTCAATCATAAACTGAATGTAAAATGTTACATCTTTTAGCTAACGTAAAGTTGCTTAGTACTTTACGAATTTATTCCACTGGGGATTTGTGGTTTCAAGCCTACTTTTTGTCAAAAAAAATATGGGGAATTATTGCGTCCATGGGGATTTGGGAGTTTTAAGTGCAAGAAGTCATCCATAAAACCACTAAATCCTCAGTCGGGAATTATGGTGGCATGGGGAATTAATACGTAAACTACGTAGTAAATAGTAATATTATTTTTAGGGTAAATAGTAAAAGTACAGTACGTGCTTTCTATTGTCGGAGTCTTTGGGCAAAACATAATTAGAAAGGATACTAGCTTGTTAAGTATGAGAAATGCGCTCATTGTCTTCTAAACAAATTACTATGCACCTTTATTAAATGTGGCTGCAGATGATTGATTTCAGTGAATGAGGTGAATTATGTCTTCCATGTAACCAGAAAGTGATTTAGAACCTATATTACACATGTAGTTAGTGCCTATAGTACATATCTACAGTATCTAGTTCATTATGTTGTATTGTAAGAGAATTTATACTTAAAGGGGTGTTCATTTAATTTCCAGGGTTTGCCACTTGGAGTAAGAAGATGGGCAAGACTTGGAATCACCTCAAAAATACGAATGAGTTTCGCTACTCCGTGGACGTCGTCGACCACGATGGAGGAGATTGCGGTGACAACAAAGTCAAGTCGGGAGGAGAGAGACCCCTTCGACTGTCCCTTAGCGAGAGTGACGGTCAACTTCATTTCTCCAGTCCGGGGAAACGGAGTCTGACCGCCAAGAGTCCCTCTGGAGGAAGTGCCAAGGGTGAGCGCCTCTCCCTGACCCTCTCCAGAAATTCGGGTAAAAGCAGCGGAGGAGCGGGTGAGCAAATAGCCCGCATGAAAGTATCGGCATCCGAAGAGAATCTAAAGGACGTGGGCTCGTTGAGAAAGTTGAGTGGCCACACACGACAAAGTCACTCGAAGGACAGCTACCTTAGAAAGTGTGCCACTCTGAAGCCCAAGTCCTCGAAGGTGGATCGTGTGGAGTCCCTCAAGGGCATAATCCTCTCCAAAACCACAAAGAGTCCTTGTCGGACGTCCAAGAGGACGGAGAATGAGAAAAAATCCTCCGTCTCTGCCTCTCGGCCCGTGAAGAACTCTCCACTCTTCCGCAGCTGTTCTACGTCCACTCTGCCTTCCTATGTGGCGGGTGACGACCCTGCCACCGATTTAGACTTCTCCCCCCGTCATGGCAATCACCACAACCACTACAACACTCTCAGCAGTCCACACCATTCGACTGGAGCCAAAGGAGGGCAGAAAGAGAGGAATATTCAGAAGAGCAGTTCCTCCAAAGGAGATAAGAGTAAGGAGAACGGGAGTCGTGGTGGTGGTTCCACTCCAGCGCTCACAACACCAACAGCAACTAATCTTGGGAAACAAAAGACTGTTACTGGAGTTAGTAGCAACACAAGTGGAGTGAATGCGAAGGGAAATAGCAGCAACAAGAGTAATAGTAATGCAAGTTGTGGTGGAAGTGCTAATAATAATAATAAGGATAAGACTAAGAAAAGTGTTGGTGGTGTAAGGGGCCAAGTGGCGATCCTGCCTGACTCATCCTATTACTCATTGGGAGGAGGTGGAGAGCCAGTGTCCTGTGTTCTGCCAAACAATACTAACACGAACAACAGCAGCAACTCAACAGCTTGCTCCTCAACAGTCAACTCTCCGGCCAAGAAAGCCGTAAGTGTAGATAACATTGCCTCAATGGTCGGAAGTGACGTCACAACTCCCCTCGCAAAAAGGTTCGGTTTTCCTCATGGATTCGTTCGCTCTAAATTGAGTGTCTTGCCTGAAGAAGCTCCTAACAAGCGACTCGTATCCAGTCTCAGCTCAGACAGTCTGCACTTCGCTTCCTCCACCACCAACAACAACTCCAACAACTCCAATAAAAGCAACAGCAATCTTACTCGTATGAGACACTCTTCTCATCACGAAGACTCCTCGTCTTCTGCTGGTGGGGAAGGGGAAAGGACGCGGAGGACTTCTGCAGGGACTCCTCCAGTACAGAGTTCCTCCAGTCCAAGTCTCTCCTCAAGTGTCATGTTCTTCAAAGGTTCTTCAGCAGGGGGGAAGAGGTCGTGTAGTAATCGAAGTCGGAGTTCTAGTCCCTCGCTCATCTCCCACTCTTGCAGTCAAAGTCAAAGTGAATTCGCAACAACGACGAAAACAGCTGACGTGCGACTTTGTTCTGGTGACTCCTCGGAATCTGTGAGCAATAGCAGCAGCAACGGCCAGAAGGCGCCGAGTCGAAGTAGCAGCTGTGAAGTGTACGATTCCACTCGCTTCCCAGCACATCCACCTTTCCTCAATCAACTCTACCTGAGAAACCAAAGCGAATCTTTCTCTACACCTCGTGGTGTTGACTCTCTCGTGGATAACCTCTCTTCCCATCATCTCTCCGCAGACACCAAATCCCAAATTGTCTCTTCCTCCACGCAGACAATCTCTTCCTCCTCCTCCTCCACATCCTCAACGGTGGCAGTAGGCTCCTCTAATGAGTCTGGCTATGACTCTGACTCCAACAAAAATATTGGGGATGAGACGAGTCCCCCGGGTCACGATGTCCTCATCGACGCATCCACGCAACGCCCCACCATTGTCCTTGGTGACCCCTTCGACGAAAGTAGTGGCAAACAGGATACTTACTACCCCTCACAACAATCAGAGACAAAGAATGTGAAGGCTGCAGTTGTTCGCAGAAAAAGTGACCTTGGTCATAATGTGATAGCAAATCCAAATTTGAGACGCCCTCTCGTCACCCCTTCCTTGTCCATGGACGGTGACAACATCCCGGGTGGACACTTCGACAGGGCAGGACTCTACTTTCCCCAAGGAAGGGAATCTCTCAAAAATGCTCAAGATAATTTCTACGGTGGTAATTGTGGTGGTAGCAATGTGACGAGCACAACCACCTCTTCTGCTAAAAAGTCCTCCTTCCCTTTCCCCAACATAGGAAAGGGGAGCATTCAGTGTATGGAAAGTCGGGAGATATTCCGACTGTGTACTTCTCCCAGTTTGCCATTTCCCAGTGGAGAACAGAAGTTTGCTCATCCTCATCTCACCCAGAATAATTTCCTCCCTCCGCCACCACCTCCTTCCAACAAAAAGAGATTCCAGCTATTTAGGATTTTCATGGAAGTTGATGAACCCTTGGGAGTTGCATTGTCTTCCTCTCTCTCTAATGGAACATCTGAGCATATCGTCATCTCCATATACCCCGCTTCTCCAGCTAATCGGTAAGTCAACCAAACAATTGAATATTTAAATATCCAAAATTGCATTACTATTATGTATATATCAGACAGTAATTATTGCGTTAATTTTCCAGGGATGGTCGCATTGAGATTGGTGACGAAATTGTCAATGTGAATGGGAAACGGTTGCGTGGGCTGAGTGGAGATGAGGCAGCGGTCACATTGCAAATGATGAGCATCGGCTGTTCTCACATGGAGATATTGATTGCTCGCGATAGTTTATCCAGTATTGCTGCAGAGAGTTCTGGAAGTGGAGTGAACGAGGAAAGAAACGTGACAACGGGGCACCAGAATATCCGCTCTGCCAGTTCCAGCAAAAGTCAGTGTCCGTCTGAAAGAGATTACGAATCCTTAGAAAAGTTCAAGTCGAGAAAATTGGCTTTTGGTGCTCCAGTTTCAGTTGGTGTGAGCGATATTCGGCCTCCGCTCCACGATGCGATAGCTCCAGCATCACACACACTCACTTCCGGCTCTTCGACCTACTCCTTATCACATGAGACGATAGACGAGAACTGTGTTTCCGAAGTGAGTGCCCCGCCCCCACCGCGATTTCTCCACTCCATCTCCAGCAGTGGGGCACCCACAATTGGGACGGCAGAGAAAGTAGTTCTCCGGAAAACTTCTCTGCAGCCCTCGTTCGTGCTGAGTAATTACGACCGGGAGAGTTCCGTGATCGGAGGTGTTGGGGGGATCGACAGCGTCTATCCAGACTCCACGTCCAACAACTTCCTCTCCTCCAACTACACTGCACCGGGCAGTCCACTCTCACAGATTTCCAAAAAGAACCGGCGTCACAGCACTCTCACCTACTACAATGCGGATGCAGATGCGATTCTCAGTGGCAGTGGCGGTGGGGCGAGCAGCATCTGTCATTACTCCTCCGCCCAGAACAACCCCACCACTAATTACTACCTGACTACGAATCTGTGCACCCTGCCCAGGAAACACTCGGTCAAAGGGAACCCTTCACTATCACCCTTCTACAAATTACACACCGTCGTCCTCGACAAAAGACCCGGAAAGAAAGGATTAGGTTTCTCCATTGTTGGTGGACGGGACTCTCCCAAAGGAAATCTTGGCATTTTCGTTAAAACTATATTCCCTAATGGACAAGCAGCGGACCTAAATTGTTTATTCGAAGGTTCGTAACTATCTCCTCCTTAAACCCATTATGTTTGCAAATACCACTTCTTGACCCCTGACTTTTAGTCGGGTTTCTTCCTTGTACTATTTATTTGATATTCATTTATGCACGACATTATGGATTCATACTTTGAGGATGTTTTGCTTCACCTATAAATAGATTTCAATTCTACATCAAAACAACATCGTATTAATTCTGCTCCATTTGTTCTAATTACAGGGGACGAAATCCTGAGAGTGAATGGAAATCCTATGCAAGGTTTATCTCACAGTGAAGCTATTGCCGCTTTCAAGAAAATAAAGAATGATGATGTTGTTATTCACGTGGCAAGGAGAATCACATCTGAGAAAGCAAAGTACGTTGTATTTTAAGTTTTTATGTATGATTTCTTATTTAATGGATGTACAGATAGAATGTCGCCCCATAGTACACTTAATAGCATTCACCTACTCAAAAACATCCCTATTTTTATTTTATTGTTTTGTCATTTCATACTTTATCAGTTTTACCATGTAGCAGAATGGTGTAATGTAGTAAGTACAATAAAATGTACTTGTTCTCGTCACTCATGTTTACTCATGAATTGTGTTTATTCTTTGTACTGTTTAGATCACCTTCACCTAAATCGAAGTCTTGTGACGATTTGGAAGGAATCGATCCTTAGTGACAGAGCAGACTGACGTGTTGATACTCTCCGTCTCCCAATCCTCCCGTTCTCACTCTCTGCAATTATTTGCTCAATTTTCAACGACTTGCTGTCACTTGTGAATGGAATCATCCTGCATCTCTCTCTACCTAAACCAAAAGAAATAAACCAACGAAACACAGAATATAATCTAAACCCAATTTGTACTAAAATTATCCCCATGTAACGTAAATACTTATGCTTTCTACTATCTACTATCTCCAGGTCGTTTGTACATGCATCTGTGTATGCTGATGAATATGTAGATTTACCATATAAATGTAATAATATGTGCATAGGCTATATTAATATTATGACAATTATGTCATCAGGACATCAGGAGATGCTTACTTGAACTAGTTACGCGACTACGAATACCTAGAGATACATTTGTTTGCTAGCTAAAAGTTTTATTGTGAAATTTGATATATGAGACTTCCTTGCGGTATTTGTTACTTCAGTGTGACACATTTCGCCGTATATTTTAAGTGAACCGTTGATATTTGTATGTGCGTAGTTATTAAACGATGAAGGATGTGCTTGATATAATATCTAATCGTAAGTATAATGTATTATGTGTATGAAAGCTTATTGTTTGCCTTCGCTGTGCATACAGATTATTGTGACATAGCAGAGTGCATATTATGTACATCATAAATATTTATAGACTAATATTTGATTGTGTAAGCTTACATTGTTTAGTGAGTGATGGTGTTTTGTAGTGGTCTGGTAAGCAACATAAATATGTTACAAATATTCTAATGTAAATACATTGCCGTCGTTAGATATTGCGTTGAGTGCCCTATAATGTGAATCCTTATTCGAAAGGGATATTAAGGATAAATAAATGTACGAAGTGTGTGTTATTGCTTTAAAAAGCTTGTGAGGACGCGGCTCATTGATTGGTAAACAATGAATACTAAGATATTATTACTAACATTACAAAGTACAGATCAGGAGTAATGAAATAATATTGGTACAAGTACATCCTAAATGACTGTACTTACTAAATATTTATTTCACGTCAGTTACTGTACTACGTATTGCTCTACAAAATCAATGCAGCCTTTCTAGTCGTTTAGTACACACAACAGACATATTATAAATACAATAAATATTTTCCCTGGGAGCCATCATTCATGAACTCAATAAATCATAAGTATGCAATGCAATAATACACTATCCCAGGAATGGTATTAAAAATATAATATATATAGATTAAGATACAAATCTCTAGTTAGTTATAATTATTATGAATTTATATAAATTGCATATTTTAATTAACTTTATTAATTCTATTATTGTAAAGTAATTTAGTTTGTGGACCTGCTTCTTGTGTCTTTCATAGTTACTTATTTGCTCATACAGTTTATTTTATTTCAGAAATCGATAATAATCCTCAAATTCCCCAATTTGTTGGAATTTAATAATAGGTACTAGCAGTAATAAATATGTTTAAAATATTAGTTATAATATATAAATAGTATACATAAATAGATACTTTACTTACTTAAGTATATGAAATTGTAAATTCACATTTTTACCCAGGGAGTGTTAAATGCGTGATTCCATCGAACTTAAGTACGATGTTTCATTAATTAGTGATATTCTAAAATTTATATAATGTAACGTGTATGCATGATGGGAGGAATGCAATTTACATAAATAAATGCAAAGTATTTGTTTAAATGCAAAAAGTCTCTACGTAAGCGGAGGTTTATTTATCGTTTACTTTAATTGTGTAAGATTTGCAAAAGTAGAATTAATGATACTGCAACGAAGTACTAATATGTCAATTGATGTTCTATAAAAGTTCAAAGAATTTTATATTAATACAGAACTCATTTTAATAATGCGATATACTTATACAATTTAAATGAACATAATGTATACATATTGTAAGCAGATACAGTCGTTCAGTGTACTAATAATGGGTGAAGTTACTATTACAGATAGAAATACACCTTTAGCAACGTTATTGAAACAGTTCTTGAAAATAGGTCTCCACTATTCATTGTGGTGATGTGATAATGACTAAAAGATGATGGTGATGTCTCATACTGCTAAGTATACACCACTACAGTACTCTTGATTGCTAAATATACTTTCATGCAACCATCGCTAGATATAATAGTAAGCATGTTATGCACCTGACTTAAGGTGCATTTTAACTTTGCCATTAAGAACATTGAATAACTTTACTTAGTTATGTATGCAAGATCGATTTACTTAATTTGTAACAGATGCATCATTACAATATAATGTATACACATACCTAAATATAGATCATGATATGAATAATGCTTATATAGACCCATACGTATATCCAAGAAAAATCTTTATCCAAAAATAAATGAAAGAGGGAGAAATATTAATAGAGAGCAACAATGAAAGATAATAAGGTGAGACACGTGAATGCGTAGGACGGATTGAGTGTAAGTGTACTGTGTAGGAGGTAGTTATAATACGCAATGCAATATTTTTCTCCGAAAAAGTTACCTACTAATGTGACATCAATGAGAACGGATAAGACTGATAGTATGATAATGTTGCCACCCACCCACACCGGCCACACCACGATCAGATGACAAACTGCATGTGGATTGTGGATGTATCAAAGTGAATAAACACTAGATTAATGCGAAGAGTCGCAAAAATAGTACTTCTCAGGAAAGGAGTAGAAAATATCCACAAAATGATCAATATCCAAACAAATGTTTATCCAAGTTTGGTTTGCTTGTGATTACACAGTAATACTTATACATACCATATGCAAGTACACAGAGAAATATATAAGGCTACAGGGCCATATGTGTGTGACACCGGTACATGTTGACTCACTGTGCACTGTGCATGCGACAAAATATACTTCTTAGTACATACATATACAAAAATTATGGCAATAAAGTAAATCCCTTACTCTTTTTCATTAGAGAAAATAGCAAGATTTTTTTTTATTGTTCTTTATTTGCGAAATATAGCAGGTTGATAAGTATGATGGCCTATAGTACACACATTGTAAGCTAATAAGTGACTGCGCTGGTAAAAAATGTTGCTGAAAAGATGGTCAAAGGAGGGATATACTAGAAATAGAAAGAGTAATGTTACCACTTCTATGCGTCAAAGAAGGCGGGGCTGGGCTACCACGAAATAATGTCCTCGGGCAATTGTCTCCCCTTCATCTTCATCTCAATTTTACTTACTGCTTGAGTGACTGATTGACAGCCAAACAATCTCTCTTGCTCCTACTACACTACGTAAGATAACGCTGCACTTTTGTGTCTCTTGCTCTGGATTCATGTTTTTCATCGCTTTCCTTTGCTGTGATGCGACGGAAACAAAAAGTAAGTATGTTACTAATAGCAAAGTTGAGGATGGCCTATCTGCTGCTGACAATGACTCAAGAGACAAGACCATACTTAAGGAGACTCAACAATTTATTAGCAGAGTTACTACTGGGGCTGAAGAATATTTTAATTTAATCAGCAGATGCCCATTTTCTAACTTTCCTGTTCCATTCCAATCTACTTATTCCATGCAAATATTAAAGAAAGTCAAATAAGTGTGTACATGAAGGGGATAAGTCGTGGCGCAGGATTGGAACTGAAGATCCGACTGGAAATGGACATAAATAGGAAGAGAGAGGTGCGGATCTGAATTAGTCTCATCTACAACAAGGATGTAAAAGGAAGTTGAAGGCAATCCTCTTAACGTCTACTTAACTTGTGCAGACTGCACACCCTCACCCGGCCTCTTGTCTGGTGTAAATCATACATTAGATAAGTACATAAACACTGTGCCAATATTTATAGCTTTTATAGCTATATACTACATACAAGTACAATCGTCGTATCATAAACCAAACCAAGGACATCAGAACAACAACTGCATTCCTCCAAAGACGAAATGTGAGTTTCAGTTCCGGGCCAGCACTTGAATTTTTGTCGGGAATATTATAGTAAGTAAATTAGTGTTGCATAACGTGCATGTTACTAATATTCGGTCTTAAATTGATTCATTAATGAATACATTTCGACAGAAATTAAGCAAAGTTTTGGGAGGGTTTACAGTATCAAATCGAATAAACCACGGCAAATACGGATATAAATAAAACATAGCAAGTCAGTATATAATAGATTGACTCGGTCTGTCATCTAGTGGCATGATGGTTAGTGACGTACGAATACAATTGTAGTGCAAATCTTTGAAAACGGGAGGTACCGCACTACTTATGCATATGTATTCGGCATACTGTAAATTGAACAATGTTTCAAATTGACCTATAACTCAGTGACCCCTTGACCGATTGACCCCATAATAGCAGGGTGTCGTCCTCTTGTCCCACAAAGGACGTATACTGAGTGGGAACGGTTTATCTTAATCCGTTCAAAAGTTATCGTGGCTTCGGACGGACAGACGGACGGACAGACGCCCAGGCAACGTGATCGTATAGATTGACCAAGTCAATCAATAGTTAATCGGTGCAAAACATGTCACATTGCCCTACATGGTACCAGTCATTTTACTAGAATCTCACATTGCCTCACGTATTACAATACGTTTTTGGACAGACTCACCCCATTTGCAACCTCAAACTCCGACCTTCCTCAGAGCCAAGACTTAGTTTCTCAAAACAGAATCTAAAATATGTTGAATCGTTCAAAAGTAAGCGCAGTGACAGACGGAATGATGGACGCTGAGACAGACAGAGCATTCCTATTCGCAACTTAGATAAATGTTGTACTTAAAATGATGAAGACTTATGTTACAGCTAATTTAGTAAGACAATGATTACAGAGTGTACTTCTGAATACAAATGCATATAAACTGCCTTACAATAATTGTATCACGGTACCTACATCTGTAATATTTTATAAAGGTTATACAGAAGTCCTGCACAAGTTGGACACAGAAGTTATGTAGGAGGTACTTAAATGATACAAGTTATAGTAATATGCAATTAGCAGATCTTTTTGGCATGAACATATAACTGACTTATTGTTAGCAGTGGGTCTGTTAGTATGGAATTGAGATAGTGGATTTAAAAGCTAACTCACTGGCTATGTAACTAGTATAACTAACTACCAAATAACTGAACAGCCTTCATGGGTGCTGAGCATCCTACTGGGCTCCCTGCTTCTTCATTTCATTATAGACTCTTCTAACTGCACTCTAATATGTACTATTTATTGCACATAATTGTCTTTAAATTGAGCAAATATAATTACATACCAAACCAATGCTACGTATACAACATATTTAATGTACGAGGTACCTTTCTTTTAAATACTTTGGGTTTCGTGTATGGACCTTTAAGCCGACAGCAGTACTGCATCATATTAAATCTTGATATATAAGTACTTAAATATACTTACGTTATATACGTACTCAGTACGTAGGTAAATACGTTCATATAACCCAACTTACTACATAGAGATATAATATACATTCCTGCAACTGGTAGAAAGAAGACATCATTTTAAGTATATCACAATGAGCGAATAATAATTAAAAGCTAACTAGCATTCTTATAAATGCAAGAAATGCAAAAAATTTGATCAGACTATGATGCTCATAGAAGGAAACCTAAATAGTTAAAGAATATTAAATAGTTTATATATTTAAGTACGCATAGACAAATAAAGTTTAGTACGACTGAATAGGTAGTTAAGTTTAGTATGATTCAATATGCATTTAATATCATGGCACAGTACAGTACAAGTTATAAAAGAAATAAATATGTTCAAGTGTTCTTACAAGTTACAAGGCATCATTAGTTCACTATGTAGCTTGAGTGGTGTGTGTAACCGCAGAGAGATAAATATGTAAGCTAACGTCGTTAGCAGCCATATTATAAAATACTAAATGATAAAACAACTACCATCCATAAAATCCTTATAGATAATAATTATACAGCTTAAGAGCTTTGTAATTTTTACAATCGTTTGTTTGAATGAATTGTGCATAGCTCAAAACATATAAAAAGCTACTGTAATTATGACGTACACATTAGCCTTAACTCTGTACTCTGTACCTATACATAAGATACACAAATATATATTATGTGTTATGCCATTGCAATTGTACACGCAAAATTATGAATTATAAACAAACCTCTTTCTAACAACTGCATTACATAGTATCAAAGCATCATATAAATATGCATGACTGTATATATACATATAATACTGAGTAGATATCTAGACATTAGTAAATAAAATACATAGAACGGAAAAGTATGCTCTTAGCTCCATCCACTCACATCACAATCAGTAACTACTGCATTACTCTTGCAGCATTTACTTTTACAAGAGATTATAAGAAAATGCCTACGTAAAATAATTTAAGTAAGTTGCAAGTATGATAGACACATGGCACAGTAAGCAGTACCCAACTAAATAACTATACTAGCTATACAGCACTGCTTAAGCATGTACATACATACCTTAAAATGCCATTGTAAAATTGTAATCATAGACAAAGGAGAGAGAGACATACACACAGCACAGGTAAGCTAAAAAGGTTTTAAAGGTATAGGTAAATACAGCATAATTATATACATATGTGTATAAGTATGTATGTACACAGTATGTATGTATGTATTGCATGCATAGGTGAATGTATGCAGTAGTGTGCAGAGCCCTACTACTAAATACACATAAAGTGCTCGCTATATTCTAGCTACAAAGTTTACACTTTACTTAGATTTACATTTACATTTGCACGTTTGCAGCAGAGCTACTACATCACAGTTACTATTACTCCTTCGTTTACAACAACAGTACAGAGTGTTTAGTGCTCTGTGTAAGTTGTGTGTGTATGGCAGAGCATATTCCACATAATCCAAAGATTTACATTGGTAAATGCAATTCTACTTACTGTAAGTCTGTAGTGACAAAGAAAGAAGTTAGGTGCATAGTTATAGTGGATCAAGAGTCAACAGGGAGCCATAGGAAAGGTACTTTACGTATTTGCATTATGTAGGTAAGTTAGTTTTATTAGTTATGATTGTATTGCATTGTTTTGTATTTTGTATCTATAACCTAGTGAAGCGAATTGCATTAATTGTGAATGTAGCGTTAAATATTATTGAGAGTTGAGCAGATATGCTGGGCTGAAGCTAACCAACCACTCCACTCACTCCACTGCACTAACAGCCTCTCTTGGCTGATCATTATATGACGATCACCTAGTCAACTCAATCTATTAGGACACAGACTGACCTGACACAGACGACCCTAACTAACCAACTAACAAGCCGAGTCAACATACACAACATAATATAACAAAATATTTATACAAAATTGCTGAATTCATTTACTGAGCAGCCAGATTAGTTTTATGTAAGAGAATCTCTTTCTATCATTTCTTCGCTGATATATTGTAGATAAGAACACTCCAGCTGCAATCTGCAATACCAAACCTAATTTCGTTATTTTGATAATTTACATTTACTAATGGAGTGCTAATTTTATATAGGTAAAGAGAGAGTATATTTAGTTGCCTGGCCGAGATGACGAAGACAATACTCCAAGACAATTTGTTTTGATTGGACAGATAGATAGGTATAGCTACATCACAAAACATCTGATATTCTAGTACACAACAACAGTGCACCACTTGTGTGGAGTTTAAACCAAATTAGTTCATTTAAATGCACATACTTTAATAGCAATTTGACAAAGGTAAATGTAAAAACTATATAATTCCTTTATCAATATCCTTTCACAATTTACAGCAATCTTCATCTGCAAACAATAATGCTTAAATTGCGTTTGATTTCCGGCAGGTGTTAGTGAATAGATGTATTTACGAATGTATGGATATTATTATGATATACTAATAGCCTTGAAGGGAAGTACTTCGTAAGGAAATACTTTGGTAGATGTAAAGTATTCGTATGTACTTTTATGTGCTTACTTATATAGGATAGGATTTATATAGGAGATCACATTAACTGGCTCAATTTTTGGAATAACTATTTGAAAGTCTAATTTTGCTCTATTTTTGTTTTCAGACATCAGAACTAGAACAATCTCTCAATTTACCGAAGAAGGAGGTTTAATCTTGGATTTTAGTGGAAGGGAGTTCATATGCAACCAAAAGACGGTCGGAGAGTAAAGTAATGAGCTAATGACCATGTGTTAATTGGGATGAAGTTTGTAGGATTGAGCAGCTAAGGAATTCGCAAACGAATTGCTTCATAAGTGAACTACATATTTAATGGTGAAGTACCTTACGGCAAAGGAAGAGATGAAAAGAGAAGTCTAAAAAAGTCTCTCTTGAAAGTTGGAGCACAGTTGTATTGCTGATTGTGTTGTATTGTAATTGTATTGGAGGAATAATTATAGTTAGGAGTGCAGGGAGTAAATAAAGAGAAGAATCAGTGCAATTGCATTGGATGGTGGCAGTGAGTGTGACACAAGAGTGAATTGAATAGTCAAGAAAGGGAAACAGAAGCGGACTGAGTGATTGTGTGCCAATGTGTGAGTTTTTGTCAGTTAATTGATTGTGTTGCTCTCTTCCTGTACATTTATTCTTCTCTCAAGTTCTCACACATTTTTAATTACCTCCTAACCCACACTCACTAACATTATACATATTACGGCTCTCTTTGCATGTATTCACTACTTAACTGCACATTATTACATGTAACACCAAATACTAACACATTTTGTAATTCCGAGAAGCCTCATTCACATTAATTTTATAAATATTTACATAACACATTACATACTAGTACTACATAGATAGTACTTCCTACCAAGAAATTAGCTAAAGTTCATTTTGTTTGTACTTATCATTCTGTTGTGTGTGGAAGAGTGAGGGAGTCAGTTCAGCCAGTTTCAGTACAGCTGTTTGTGGCTGCTGACTGGGACTCAACAACAATGTAATCTGTTCCCTGTTCATTTACATACTTACTTACCTACACAGCACAAAGCACAACCTGCTCTTGAATTTAAATTGGCAAACAAAACCACTATTTCTTAGACCTATTTTCCTATACTATCAACTATAGTATACCCTTAAAATCCTCAGCATTTCCTATTTGCTCTAAATTAACGTTTGTTGTGTATTTTATTGTATAGACAAACATAACTCAACATAAGTACAGAAATTGCCTGCAATTTTGTGTTTTAATGGAAAGGAGAGAAGGGAATTAATGACATATTAAAAAACTAAATTAGTTCGTGGCCTAGTCTGGCCCACATGGGCCAAAAACTTTTCAGAACGATGATGATAGAACACATTAATTGGAAGTCACAAAAAACTATATTTTACTTCACGTCCCGTCAGATTGAGAAGTAAAGTTTGAAATCTCTTTGAGTAAACTCTTCTTAGTAAAGGAATTCTCGCATGACATCACACAAATTTTTCCAGCCACCTAAGCAACAGCAACTGATTGAATGCAAATTCCATTGCATGGGGACAAGCGGATGACAAGAAATTTGCATCGCTTGAAGATTAGCAAGAAGTCAGCAATTTTTTGCAATTGTAAAAAAGTAACGTGGATAGAATTGGGCTCTGGCTTACTCATTTAGTTCACATCGAGGGAGACATCTACAAGCATTAAATCAACGAATAAGCCAAATCAACCTGAATTTCGATTTAATTCTAAATTGCTACAAAGGAATTAGCCATTTCTTAAGGAGAATTGGATAAAACAGCTCTGATAACCACAAGGAGGAAGAAAACCAATAAAATTGAAAAGAGAACGTCACAAGGAAACCTAAAGAAACAGTGTGCACAAAGCCCTATTCGCTGTTCGCTACAAATAATTAGGACATATTGCACTAGTGCAGTGTTTAAAAGGCAGCAAGACAGTGACGGAAATAAAAAATAGCGAAAATTATTTAATACTTCGTTAAATATAATATTTACATCTCATCTTCGGAGAGTGTGACTTGCTGGACATAAAACGCAGAGACAACGGAACTGCTTTAGCGGACTCTATAAAGATAGTTGAATTACATAAGTAGAATCGCCTGTGTATTGTTATGCCGTGAGATTAGATAATAATTAATAATCCACATAAATAGTTGTATTTAATGTTTAGTTGTACATGTGCGGTGCGTGCGTAACGAATTAGTGAGCCTTTACACGGATACACGTACACGTAGCGAAGTATTGAACTCTAACTTGGTTTACTCCACTAATCACTCACTAAGCCAGCCAAGTGAAGCTCAGCCACATAAATAATCGCAACATATCCTGAACAAAGCTGTTATTAATGTCACACAATAGAACTGATAAATGGAGTTACTAAATCATTGCCAGCTCAGTTAGAATTTCAATTAATTATCAATATCACCATACAGCTAATGTTACTATACATGTATTAGTATATGTAGTAGCATAACAAGATATTATATTACATTTATAGAGGAATTGCGACACTAAAGGCAGTAATTCCTTCTCTATGGACAATCAAGTCAAAGTCAACGCAACTGGAAATATTTTGTGATATTCGTTTCTCATTTCGCATTCTCCTCTGCCCATCATCTCCCTCGCCATTGCTAGCTCTCTCATTGTCATTTACGACTACATTACGTCACATAACCTCCCTTCTCTATTATCTTCACTCAAACCATTAGAATATAGACTTATTGTTACAAATATTTATATGCAAATGCCAAATATTAATGTTTCGAAAAAAGTCTAGTAGATTATGATCAATTGTTCTACTTAAATAGTTCTATTAAATGCAAAAATAATATTGTTACATAACTAAGGAACTGAGAGAGATAATATAAATGTTAGCTATCCTCTCTGTATGATTAAGTTGAGTTACATATTTATGTAATCGATAATTAGTTGCATTTTTACGATATGTACTGTTCTGTTGTTGTATAGACGAGTCACTGCTGTAAGCTGTAACCCTACTCCTACTGCCACAGTTCTTGGCATCTTTATAGAAACTTATTTTTTTAATCATCTATGTATTTGATATGTTTGGACATTTGTAGTTTGTAGCAGGTATGTAAGTTGCATGTGCACTTGTGTAAGTAGCCAATTGCTCCGTCAGAAATCTCCTATTACTTAATTACTCATACTTACACTTACAATACATTTACAGACAGACAAACGTTGTAAATTACACTACCGTTGTCTGTATAAACATATATTGTACCATAATATAATAATATAAGAATATATAGCTAGTGTGCTAGTACAAGTTACGCATCGCCTTGTTATAAATAAATACTATACTATACATATGTACCTATGGACTAAGGACAGTGACAAACAGTGTTGTTATCTAACTGCACCCAATTACTAATTGAGCTGTAAACTTCCGTTCTGCTCGCAACGCCACATCAAGATCACAAAATGTTTTACTGTCACAAACGAAAAATGCTGAGGAGTCTGAGTTGTCGAGGTGTAGTGAATGTGATTGTGATTCTCTCGTGCTTCTGGGCAGTGCCTACCTCCTCCTTATACTCAAATCAATTTGCAGTCTACGTCCCGGCAGGTGAAGCCAGGGCTAGCGAAATTGCACTGAAAAATGGCTTCAACAACCTTGGACAGGTATGCACATTAACTCATTTATTTATTACGTTACGGCATTGCATTTTAATCTGCACTTTTAAATATCTTAGACCAGGCTGCACAGTTTAATTATTATTATACCTACATATACCTACATGTGTTTAAGTTTGGTTTAGTTATAAATGTGGGACAGATCATTGCAAAATCTCTATACTTAAGCATGAGAAAAATTTTGATGAAGATGTAATAGATTATCCTAAGCAGACATGGTAGGCTAGTGACTATAGTAAATAACTCTATGTATTTATGTTATGTGGGTACTTATGTATTAATAAAGTGTAGTATAGGGGATGAGTAAAGGTATGGGCTTACATACATAGTTTGTTGAAGCATCTTTCGTCTTGCCATAAAAATTAAATTAAATGTTCATCAGCAGAATCACGAAGCAACGCCTACAGAATTTCTTATCTTTTCCGTGTAGCTATGCGATTCATGTAACTAATTCCAACTTTTTCTGCTTAATATTTGCAGAGTACTCCTTTTGCTTCTATAGTTAAGTATAAAGAAATGTGCTATGGCCGCTTTGCTAAATATTCCATGCTTGCAAAACAATATGGGTACATCCTTTCAATTTGCAAGGTATATAACATTTGTAGGCCAATATTACACATAGCTTAAGATTAAATCCTATTTCAGTAGTAACATAGTACCTGATATCCAGAGTGAGTTTACTATCTGTAGCAATGCTTTACAGCTAACACAATTAACTTGGATAATACACACTCACATACACTTCTACTAATATGCATATAAGTTTACCTTGCAATAATTTATGACTCACTTATTTGTACATTACCGACGTATATCCCAATTACTACAGTATTAATGCAGCAATTTGAAAGAGTTTTTTACTTACATACTAGATTAACACATAAAGATTATACAGAGTATTGAGTAGTGCTGGACGCTAGTGCTTTACTTGCTATGTCTATACTGAATAAACCCAAACCCCATTCTTCTACATACTATACTATAGACTTATTATTTATAACTAGGCGTTAATAAAACAGGAAACCGCGTGTGCAGTTCTACTAGGTATATTGTTTTCAAACAACGAAATAACAAATAAATGAGAAGAATTTAACCTACAGATATTATATTAGTACAAATGGCATAAAAACCTAATACTTACTATTACATAACTCTTATCGATAAGATGATTTACAGATCAGAAATAGCGATAAGGCTAGCCATTTATAATGCATACTTTTTTGAGTGTGATTACGTATACGTACGTAGTGTAAGTAATAATCATAACTATAAAAAAATTGTTTGTAATATAAGTAGTAATATTGTATGGATTATCGAAGCTTGGACTGGACTGCGTACATTTTTCTAAATATAGCATAATATGGTGTTAAATAGTTATCGTTGGTCTATGGCTTAATTCAAATGAAGCTGCTAGTACTGTTGAGTAGAGTAATCCTCAGAGATTGTTGTTGCTTGTAACCATGCAAAATGTGGAAAGGAAATCTTTCTGAAAGTACTTATACAAGGTTACACAAAAATGAATTGTTTAGGAAATTCCGTGCACGTTTTTGTTGTGCTCCAAAGACTCCATTTGAGTGCATACGCGGTCGGGGTAGACAGTAGACACTTTGTAATTTTGTATATGGAAACACTGCAGAGCGAATAAAGAACAGTGTCATTTATATAAATAGGCAGTATTAGCTTAAGGTAGTATGTAAGTACATATTTTATGTACTATACTTAATTTTAGTGTAAAAGTAGAAGCAATCAGAAAGAACAAATCATGCCTTCAATGTCTGTTGACTCCAAAGCCTTCAAGATTACACCTACACATACTATGTACTACTAATATAACACAGTTAAGTACTAAAAGTACCTTAGGTAGTCAATCGACTTTTATGCTCTTCTATTCTATACTTTCACTTTGCCAAGTTATATTTAGTGTCAAGTCATTCATATTCTATCCAGCAACACATTTTCTAAAGAGACCAACCAAATTTTCTATTTATATGTTGCTATTCAAATCAAACATTTATCCAGAATAGAGAAATAAATATAGAAGTTCTTTGAATACCATACGCCGTGTCGCCATTTATTATCGTTAACCTTTACTTGATCATTACATTTACATAGTAGCCGTCGTTAAATCAAGCGTAACTCCTTAAAGCCAATCCAAGGACATGCCTTTGTATGTAGTGCATTGTACGTCCGTTCGCTTCGCTGCAATATACAGAATTACTATGACATTGCCAACTATTATTCCTAAAAGCAATAGCTATTCACGCTTACGTGAGTCAACTCACTCAATATCGAAAAGATGATTTACTTCTAAGAAAAGATAGGATTAAGAATATTACAGCCTACATACATACATATATGAAGTGTAGAGAAATGTCATGTCAGTCGCATTTATTACTCAGTATTCGTATTTTGGTTATATCGAGAGAATTAGTATTGTGGTGATTCTCATTAAATACATCTTATCACCGACGCTACATTCAAGTTAGATAAAGAATACTGTCTATCTGTATAAGTAATACGTAATTTAGTTAAACGATTTTTTTAAAATTAGGTATAAGTTTATTATAAGGATGATGAATTGCATCGTTATAACAAGGCTGTCTTTTCCTCTTGCAACACAAAATAAATGTTAATTAAATAGATTTTAAAAAACTACACCCTACTACTTATACACTCACACAATTACAGATAAAACATAAATAAATGCTATTAGTAATCGAGAATAACCGTAAAGAATTAAATGTCTATTTTGTATCATACCACTATGGACTTATTTGCTATTCCCTCAGGGTGCCTTCTTTAACTGACATTTCATTTAGAAGGATTTCCGACTTCAAGATTCTTTCCCCTTCAGTTGCTAATTTTTGTTAAAGTTTAAATATTATAGATTATAGACCTTACCAATCAGCTTGGTAAGGTAAGGTCAGGTTGTGTAACAAGTGTAGGACGATAAGAAAATCGTAAAAAGATTAATATCTTGACATGATACCTTTTTTGCATAGGCAGGGAGAGAACATATATTTGTGACCCTGTGTCCTGCAAGATAGAGTCAAGCTGGACCGATTAGTATTTACAGATTATGAAGCTATTCAGTTTCACAGTGCTAATCTGCTGTAATTGACAAAATCAAAGCTATTAAATATAACCATAACTATACACTACAACATTACAGTTTTGTGACGTTGACGTTGGCTAGTAGATACTATAGTACATATTATGTACATGGATATGGTATGACCTTTGAATCTGTATCAAATCCATTGTTCCGCAGTCATAATACCTAAATTACTTAATGGAAATACACTTTGTGAATCAAAGCGCATAAGTACCTTTATATTGCGACAGTCAGTGTTTCATTCCATTACTCCATTTGTGCAATATCTTGTGTTCATCGAGCACCTAATTGCATAAGGACCTTAATTTATCAAAAAATAGTGCTAAGGAGAGTAGTCGTGTTTATCTGTACATTTTATAAAGATTACTGGGTACATAGTAGTATATACTATATGTGTTATTGCAATTTATTTGTCCCTGAGCTTAATCAATTCCGTGCGTGTGTGTAAATCTTAATAAGTAAATGACAATATTTGCACATGCATTGCATCGATTGCATCCTGCAACTATGGCAAACATTTTTTTCTGATCACAACTTAAGACATGCTAGTACATTTGTATTGCATATCTTTGAGGTTTTTGAATCTAGCAAACCACCTCGATCATTACAAGCAATTATTATTTACATTTTATTAAAATATGCATTCCTATATGTACATACTACATACCAACCCATCAAATCTCCTTTCTTTAGCTCGTCAACATCCACAAGTATAGGATATGCACAGAAACATTTTCTTAACTACAGACGTCGTCACATTATTATGTACAGGGAGGGAGGGAATGAAGTGGGAGGTCAGATGTTAATGAGTTGTCAGCAATAAATGATCTTTGACTGTCCAATCAGTAAACATGACTTACTTATCACAGCAATGCATTGCTATTATTATTAGCAAACATGTAATGTATTAGGTTTAATGGGGATATTTATAAAAAATTATTTACTATCTACAACCCAGTAGACATTAAAGCCACACTATAGCACAGAAGTATTGCGAGTACATTATCAAAACGTCCGGGTCGTCTGTCGCGTGTGTTAGTCGCGGTGTGTGCCCTCGATTTCAACTTTCGAACGGGTCATCTATTTTCAGGTTCATCCAGTTATTGGGCCTAATCGGTCCACGGGTTATTTGTATATTTACGTTGTTTGACTTAGTCGTGTAATAAGTAGAAAGATATGTTCTCCGACTTACAACGGGTAGGATGAAATAAGGGTAGCAAATTCGTTTAGAAGCTAACTGGCTAATTTTGCCAAGACAAACCTAACTCAATTATGGGAAATACTCTAAAAAAGTCGAATTTTTTCAGAAGATGCCTTCAAGTACCAAATATAACGTACAAAATGACTCCTTTACTGAGCATTGAGCATCAGTTTGTCACTCACGTACCATAATTAAAATATGGTTTATGTATTGTATGATCGTGACTAGGATCATTGCACTTACCCTCCACTTTTTCATTTTAAGTGTATTGGACATGTATATGGAAGTATTCAATCAAATTCCATTGTAACATGCTAACGCAATTATTTATGACTGCTTTCAAAGAGATATACTTATTATAAACCTTTAAATAAGTAATTTGAATTGAGTAGAGTAGAGTTGAATATTGTACTACTATAAAGGAAAATAAAAGTTTTAATTAAAATTAGAAATCTCGAAAATTTCGAGTCTTTGTTGGGCGGATTTAGTTTATGTATGCCTGAACTATTTATCTACTTTTAAATTGAGAGCAAAACAATGAGAGGTCAGAGTCAGACAGGATAGAAAACAGAATCCCAAATAAGATTGATTTAAATCACATTTCTGTAATCAGGTACACATGAATTTCTTTCCTATCCACCTAATAGTACTTACTATAATAACTGCTAGCTTGTTATAAGTTATATTTTGTATACAATTTATAAGTGGGACTTCCATCAAAGCACAATATTCTGTTATTGAACATTGTGTACAACTACTACTTCTGTATTTTATCATAATATGATACAAATAGTAATTAGTAAATAAATATGTACTAATGTTTTGCAAATGTTTTGTATTATATATATCATATGATGCCCATGATGTCTCATGTACAAATAGTAAACGTTCGAATGAATACATGAGTGATAGATCCTAAACAGAAAATGCTATACAATGGAGTGTCACATGCAGGCAGTATACCAGACTAGACGGACAGGCAACCAAACCCTTTATTAATGATTAGGCGCAGCTCGTATAAATATTTTCTAGTGAATATTTCATCCCATTTTTGTGTACGTAAGTACATAAGCGTATGAATAATATATTGTATGTATATGATGGCACAGCTTCTCTGTATCATTGGGACATTGGAAAAATCTTATTGTTAAAAAACTTTTAATTTCCTGTCTTTTGCAAGAATGGCACATATCCGGTTTCAAAGTTGTTTATGCTTCATTCTGTACTTCAGCTTCCGTGCTTACTTCTCATTTTATTTGCTGATTAGATAAACCCTTCTCCATTCTAAATTGCTTCTACAGCTTCCACACTGCAGGAATGTCCACGTTGCAGGTAGTTATGCTAGATATATACTTTTATATTTGTATATAGTAATGCATACAGGTATATGGGTCATGTATGCATACTGATACGTACATTTTTATTACCTATGCACATATCAGTTAAAACTATGTAGGTATTAAATTATTGGTACCTACATGATATCTTTATTCGTTGGACTCGACTCGACTGCTATACATTTTACTGAGCACTTGCATATTTGGCTTGCAATGTTGTATAAATGATCTATATAAATATATACATACCTACTAGGTGCATAAGTTAGTGGCTATATGTATTGGGCTGAAATGTTTAGCATTTTGTACAAGAAATAACTGTTTAATCGCATTGAATGCTATTTTTACCCGCTCGTTATATAGTACATAAAAGTAATTTAGTGAATAATAATAATGACAGACCGTTCAATGCAATGTGCTTAATGTTTGTACTACATATTTAATTACGTGTATCTCCATATACTATTTTGTTTCCGTTAAGAAATTATTTTCGATCTTTTTCATATACTATGATGTACATACTTATATCCACTTAATTATGTTTCCAATTTCCAATACATATGTAATGTATTTGAATTTAATTGATCTAGTAGAAGAGTTTTAGCCGAAATGAGATGTTTCTAAAACGAATATGCAATATTTCTTTACGCCATGGCTATAAGCTACCTACCATATACCTAATACCTATAAAGGCACATTGTAATACAATTCAGTACAATACAATACAATTTGTAATAAAATGCAATTCAATGCCAAGTTCCACTTCTAATGGAGCTCACGGTGCTATTCAATAGATTTAGGTATAAAAGTGCACTGCTCTAAATTAATATAAATAGAATTTGGCAAACGTGTCATTAATGTTAGATTGTGATAACAAATATGACTAATTATAATAGTATTTATTTTTGATGCACTCATGTTGCAATCTAACCTAAATATTTGCTTTTGTGATTATAGTAATGCACACTAAGTATCTGTACAAGCTAGCCCC